>JAVTVY010012329.1:0-57930 GCA_036873755.1 Hanleya hanleyi
GGTGATATTCCGGGACTGATGGTATGAAGGGACCCCGCTGTATGGGGGTGGGTTGCTGCTGCTGCTCTGCCAGATGTGGACTCGGTGGATGGTGTCGGGGTATATGACGTTGCGGTGATCCCTCGCCGGGTAACAGATGGGTCGTCAGCCGGCGGTCTTCGGGGGTATGGGCTTTTAAATCTACGAACAGGTAGCCGTACGGACGACTTGTTGCCCCTTGAAACACCTGCATGAAATGGTCGATGTTCTGAGGATAAATTCGACTACCAAACACACGGATTTGTGCTCTGTCAATGGGATTGGAGAACAACACCAAGTATTGGCAGTTCAAGGCAAGATCGATAAAGTTGAAAATGTCCAAAAAAAGTTTCTCAAATTTATATGTTTTAAATCTAAAACTATATATTCTTCTGACCAGTACTTAAATATATGTAAGATGTTCAAATTACCCCCTTTAGAATGCGCCGAAAGGCTGCCGATCTCAACCTTCTACATAAATGTCCCCACTCGGAGGTGGACTCACCATATCTTATTGAGCAGGTCCAATATAACTGTCCGTCCAGAACACTGCGACAAATCAATGTGTTTAGACCATCAAAGGCTCGAATAAATGTACGGAAATTATCTTTCTTCCCGAGATCAATGGACTTATATAATTCATTGTGCCCTCACAACGAATCATTCGATATTTTTGCTAATAGAAATGTTTTCCGCCAAAAGGCCAAATCTATATTATATGGATAAAGCTTGTACTTGGCCATTAAACAGACGACATGTAACAACTGTTTTTTCGTAACTCACCATGTCTGTTTTGATGTACATATTACTACCCACGCCTAGAATTTGCATGTATATTTAAGTGGGCTAGTCGGTATTGTATGGTATATATTTATTGTTTTATTTATTTATTTATTGATTTTTTTTTTTTATATTCTTATGTGTGTGAGTGTATGTATGTGTGTTGTTATCAGACCTGTAACTGGGCCCTAGGCCTGTTGGATTCTGAAGTGAATAAACCAAACCATAAACCAATATCTCTGGACGCCTTCCCTTGAGGAAAGAGATTCTGGGTCAAATGGATGACGGACAGATTCCTATGATGGGATCCTTTAGTAAACGTGTGAATTGTCCTTGGCCGCACTCATCAGATCATCTACCACTATCACGTTGGTCTGCTCGGGGTCAAAGTAATACGGTTCGTCTATGTCGTGAGGAATCCCTGGGACGAAACTCACATTCTGTAATCGCGTAGTTTCGTAGGCAGGCTGCCATTGGCTATAACACCAAACAACACGTGTCGGAGATGGGGGTGCCACATCTTCCTCTAAGAACTTCATCACCCAGGACGTCTTTCCACATGCCGTAGGGCCGCTCACCGTCATCGTATAGGGATGCTCTACTGCACTTGTTGGACCTATAGCGGGACACGGTGGTGTCTCTTGGTTGTGTTTGCCTTGAATGTGCCTGAGCATACTATCGCGACGAGAGAAGGTTCTCTCACAGAACGTACACGTACACGACATGTTGATCAGTCGACCAATACATAAGGATTGATGAGGGACACATGTTCATTCTTATATGTACAGACACCACCACCAACACCACTACCACCACACACTACCACCCCACACACACACCACCACCACACTCCACCACCACCACCACCACCACCGGGCGTTGACGGGCGTCAACGCCCGGTGATGGTGGTGGGAGCTCCCGTGTGGCAGAGCTCTTGGATCGGAGCTCTTGGAGCTCAAAGCGGGTGGAGCTCAGAGCTCGGAAGTGACGTCATCGTTTTACATCCGGGTCCTCATCTTACATCGGGTCTTTCCATGTTTACTGTCACCTGACCGGAACCGGTAGTTGTCACAAGACAGGTGGCGCCCCTCGGAGCTCTTGCATATAAACACAACATGCATCACACACACACATACCTGGTGCACCCTGTGCCCTATAGCCCGTAGGGCATAGGGTACATCAGGGTGCGGGTGCACCAAGTATGTGTGTGTGTGGTGGCCATCTTGGATTTTTCCATGAAACTTTGTTATTGTCATTTCTCAGGAAGTACTGCTTGGATCTTTCTCAAATTTGGTACACTAGTTCCCCTTAGGGTCTAGTTGTGCAGGATACCTTTTTCGTTCCGAATCGAAAACCCAATATGGTCACCGGGCGGCCATCTTCGATTTCCCAATGAAACATTGTTATCGTGATTTCTCTGGAAGTACTGCATGGATCTTTGTCAAATTTGGTACACAAGTTCCCCTTGTGGTCCAGTTGTGCAAGATACCTTTTCTGGTCCGATTCCAAAATCCAATATGTCCATCAGGCGGCCATCTTGGATTTCTCCATGAAACTTTGTTATTGCGATTTCTCAGGAACTACTGCATGGATATTTGTCAAATTTGGTACACAGGTTCCCCTTGTGGTCTAGTTGTGCAAGATATCCTTTCTGGTCCGATTCTCCAATATGGCCACCAGGCGCCCATCTTGGATTTCCCCATGAAACTTTGTTATCGTGATTTCTCAAGAACTACTGCAAGGATATTCCTCAAATTTGGTACACAGGTTCCCCTTGTGGTTCACTTGTGCAAGATACCTTTTTGGTTCGATTAAAAAATCCAATATGGCCGCCAGGTGGCCATCTTGAATTTCCCCTTGAAGCATTGTTATCGTGAATTCTCAGGAACTACTTCATGGATCTTTCTGAAATTTGGTACACAGGTCCCACATGGGGTCTAGTTGTGCAAGATACCTTTTTGGTCCGAGTCGAAAATCCAAGTTACGCTTCAAATTAATACGGTATTCCCGAGTTGTGACGTTGCATCACACGAGTCGGCGGATCAAACGGTGGGACATATTCTATATAGTGAAGAGACGTCACTCTTGTAGCACGTTACAACTCGACAACTGTAGACTACTGCGTGTTTTGATCCAAGGAAGATAATCAGGATTCAGACACTTTCGAAGTTTCAACATTACTGTGCGGATCCCTTTAGTATTAAGAATTGTACCATCTTACTATTTTCGAGCATGGTATCGTAAAAGAGATATCTCAAACTCGCCCAGTAAACATAACAGAATTAGGATTCGTTCCTAATTATAAAATCTTAAGTAAGTTTCATAGCTCATGCCAAAGGGTCAAAGAGATTTGTCTTCGCTTCCAGTACCCAATGATGACACGTGCAAAAAACTTCACTTTCAGACTAACTTTGCTCTTATCTCTTGTACTATAACAACCGAATTAAGTACAGTTTCTAGAAATCTTGAAACTCCTTAAACTTAGAAAGATGATATCTTGGTGTTTTCCGGTGTCCCTTTTTCGATCTTTTTCACTCAGATTCGAAATTCTGTAAACAAAATTACAAATCAATCGTTTGTTCTTAGTAACAATGGACAAAAAGATCCTCTTGTCATTAGCTTTCAATTATCGGACAATGGTGGGCGCCAACTTAGATCCTTCAGGATCTCTCGTTTAAATACACATGCTAGATGCTATAATATTTATTATTAATTATTAAATTTGCAAACCAATTGTATACGAAAACGAAAAAAAAATGAGTAAGTTTAACTCGTAAATCCCTCATCCATTTTAATTATTTGCTCTCAAAATACAGATGAGGGCTGGTCATGCTAATTACGACAAATCAAGTGACAATGGACTTAAATAAATTTAAAAATTGAGTGGATGGATATTTATCTAGCCTGATTATCAAATCGTAAAACTTCACGCAGATGTTTACCCGATGAAATATGGAAGTGTTAATCAGGCTAATATTTCTCCAAATGTTCTGTTATAACTGCCGGATAGCTGTGTTAACGAATTGTCTCCAGTTGTGGCAGCCTAAAACTTTCAGAAAAAAGGCGTGGCTCTTTAAAGCACGTGTTCCAAAATAAAATGTAAACAGACGGATGTAGGTGGCGCGCACGCGCATTGAGTATCCATACGCAGAGCACATGCGAAAATGTCAACAGACAATCTGATTTATATTGTAATTTTGGTGGCATCTATTCCCTTTGGCCTTTATGTGAAGCAGGCTAAAGGGGCAGACGCCAAACAGAAACTATGTACAGGTGTTGGATTAACCATTGTACTGATCACTTGCGGCGTACACAGCTTACATTCCGTGATAACGACTCTGGTGACCGGTGTGATTGTCAAGTTTACCAGCACAAGGTATTACGGAAGCACCAATTTTCGTTGCTCTGACTCGAATTCTCTTAGTACATAATTTGAACGGAAGTAACAGCGACTCTAAGAACGGCTGTTCTGTCAATCACGGTGCCGTAATCGCCAACCACGCAACTGGGAGATTTTTGACCTAAGCCTCGATCATTGGAGCGTAGCCGGTTTTTCCTGAAAATCTTCGCTCATTATCAGATAGCCTGATACTAACTAGGTCTAAATTTCTACAACTTTAACTTGGCGAAGTACATCTGTGTTAAAATCAGAGCTGAACTGTTTTTATTGGGATTTTGTTTCTTCTTCAGGTTAAGAGAAGATGATCCATGAAAAATTGAGGGGTCACGACTCACCATACTCGTTAAAAAATTATGGCAGCCAAATGCATGCGGTCCAACGAATTATCCAAATGAACCCAAAATCCAAATGAAAGTCAGATTACCCAAATGAAGTCACAATGAACCCAAATGAACAAGTATTCACTCCAACGAAGGTCCTATTATATACCAGAATGCAAATATGTTCAAAATAGAACGGATGGAATAAATTTTTTTTTTATTATTATTATTTCTATTTTTCCGTATTAAATTTGACTGTTAGGCCCTCGGGGCGCTGTGATCAGCAAATAAAGACATTCTATTCTATTCTACACATCTTTTATTTCCTTCAGTCTTATTTTCTACATATATATATATATATATATATATATATATAGTAAATAAAAACACTACAAGAATGTAGAATGCGAGCTAAAACTATATTGTTAACCGGTTTCGGCGATTTTCGCCTTTTCAAAACAAATATGATACATTTTACGAGCGTATATATACTGGTCTAATTGCTAATGGTTACAGAAGTAAACACAAGAAAACAAGACTCAGCACATATCAGTAAATAACTATACCAGTTAGAGTCCGTTCATACAGGGGATTTTAAGATATCCAGCTGTGAAATATGAACAATTCGTTAATGACTTATACATATTGGTATATTAAGGATAGTCGAGTTAAAATCAACATAAACAAGTCGGGACAGGATACTATTGTATCTATAGATCATTTGTTATGGCATGCAGCTGTCCCTGTATGTACTACACCATAGAAAAACACATCGAACGACATATATTCCCATGCTATTATCTGTTCAGATCCGGTGAGAATTTCCGCAGAAAGAAATCCTCCATCTGTAGTCTTCTAGATGGATCTTCGGTTTTCAGCTTGTAAAAGGGGAAAATTCTGAACTTCAAATCCAAATTTTTGGCACATTCTCCTATGTGTTTACTAACATGGAGATGTCTGAGGGCGGGTGTATTTATTTGTTGTCGATGCACTCGGGTGCGGTTACGAAGTGTATCACCTGTTTCTCCTATATAGATACTCGTGCAACCATTACAACAAAGAACATAGATAAGGTTTTGAGTGCTACAGTTCATGTTGTTCCGTACCTCGAAGTGGGTATTCGTTTTGCGAAAATAGAAGGATCTGTCCACGATGATATTATCGCAGCATTTGCAACGTTCATCGCCACATTTAGATGTCTTGCAGGGGGCTGCGTTGGGTGGTTGAAAATGAGCTTTCGTTAGCAGTTTTTTCAAGTTTGGTGCCTGGCGTTTCCCATTAATTAATTTTACACCACCAAACGCCTTTCGAAGTCGTTCATTTGAATCTAACATTTGCATGTTGTTAGCAATGACTGGAAAGAAATTATCGTTATTAGGGTTATGTGTGTTTATGAAAGTCAAAATATTCTCTGCTGTCTTTTCTTTCCTGGGATTTCTTAACTCGTTTATGTCTATAGAAAGTGCTTTTTCAAAACCTTTCTGTATTACCGACTCTGGGTAATTTCTGTTAATGAGGTATTGCCTTAGTTCATTTAATCGGCTTAGTCGGAGGTCCCCTTTTGTAACAATAGTACATATTCGTCTCGCCAGATTGAATGGAACTTGGTTTTTTGTGCTCCTTGGGTGGCAGGATTTGTATGATAAGTACTGCTTCGTGTCAGTTGGTTTGTAAAAAATATCTGTAATAATCTCGTTGTTTTCACGTTTCAGTTGGATGTCTAAAAAGGAAATTTCCGTTTTGCTGCTTTCTGTGGTAAACTGAATATTTGGGTCGAGATTGTTGATGAGTTTGTGAAGGTCATTCAGTTCGCCATCCTTAGTATTCCATAATAAGAAGCAGTCGTCCAAAAATCTTTTAAACGATCCCTCCAATTTTTCTTTTACATGGCTACCAAATTGTTTCTCAACATTACTGTACAGTTCTTTCTCAAGAAATCCTAAAACTAGCGTGGCGTAAGTGGGAGCAAATTTTGTACCCATAGCCGTGCCTAGAGTTGCCGATAGTTTTTCTCACCGAATTCAAATGAATTGTTTCTCAATATGATATCTATTCCTGATAAGATAAATTCTTTCGGAAATCTATCTTCATTTTGATTCGGGTAATTTTCGAGCCAATATGTAATCGCTCTCAAACCTAGATCATGTGTAATGCTGCCGTAAAGATTTGTTACGTCCAAAGTGCAAAATATTTCTTCATCGAGGATATTCGAGGGTATGTGATTGAGAAAATCGATGTCATCTCTTACATAAGACGGCACGAATTTAATGTATGGCTTTAAAAGTATGTCTATAAGTTCACTCAGCCTGCTTGTAGGGCAGATTGGACCCGCAATGATAGGCCTGAATGTTAAATCTGTGGGTTCTAAGATGCTGACGTATTCAGATTTCTGTTCTTTGATGGCATCGATAATGATCTGAGATTTGTGTACTTTAGGTAACCCATATAGTTGACTAGTTTTAGATTCAAATTTATTGAGAAATGTCTTTTCGGCTTTGGTGAGACGTCCACCGACATTTTGTACTAGTTTATCTATTTTGGTTTTTGTGAGCTTATCTGCGTTTCCTGTTAAAGCTTCGTAACTTTGATTTTTGTTTACTATCTCTAACATCTTATTCTCATAGTAATGGCTATCCATGATTACTATAGCTGATCCCTTATCGGCCTCTTTTATCTGAACGGTTTTGTTATTGCGTAGACTTTTGAGAGATAACTTTTCTGTTTTTGTCAAGTTTGAACGTAGTTCTTTACGACTATGCTTACCAATCGGCTGGTGATTTAGAAAATCTATGAAAATATCTAACTCAATATTCCTACCTCTTCGAGGATTGTATGTTCCTTTGTTTTTTACCAATGAAGGCTCCGATGTATCTGCATCACAAAATTGTTCTTGGAGCCTGAGTTTTCTGGTGAAATTGTTAATATCACTTTTTAGTTCATTTGAGTTTGGACTGGGAGTTGGAGTGAATTTGAGTCCTTTCATCAGGAGGGCTTTTTCACTCTCCGTTAAAATTACCGATGACAAGTTTATGATCTTCGGATCAGGTGATGGTTCATTGTGTCCTGTCACCGGCGTTCCCTCCTCTCCTGGATTTCCTCTAAAAAATGATTTCGGGATCTGTTGTTCGGTCGCTCGTCACGTTCGTCGCGTCGTTGGTAGAATGGTCTTTGATGTGGGGGTCGGTAGACATTCGGTTGTTGTTGATGGGCGGCCGACTGTCTTCGAGGACTATTAGTAGATCCAGCCACATGTGCATAGGATGCCGGTACATTAGTTTCGCCTTCCGAATTTCTTGTAGAACCTCGAACATTTTGTTGGCTGCGTTGATGGAAGGGTCTACTGTTTCTGCGGAAATTTTGGTTTGTTCTATTATTGGTATTTCTTTCATAAGTGGTGCCTGGTTGAATTCTAACATCTACCGGTCTGTTTTGTCGCGAATTTGATATTCTTCTTGTGTTGTGTTTCAAATTTCCCGAGTTGAGACTTGCGGAATTCTCGCTATTAGGCGCGAGGTCATGTTTAGGAAGGTTATCAAACCACTCCTTCTTTTTTGCCCAAATTGCCTTGGATTTGACTTCTTCGTCGAACATGGTCCAGGATTGTTTCTTGTTTCTGAGCTTGTTCTGTCAGTCGTGTTATTTCCATGTTTACCTTTTCAATGCTGAGGTTCTTCTGTCGCTGTGTTTGTTCACCTGTTTGCCCAGCTATTGGGGTTTCGTGAAATTTCCGTGGAATAAATGGCGGATCTTGTTGTAGGAAATTTCTGTAACTTTCCTGGATCCCTTCACATCGGATCATGTTGTAAAATGCCATCTTTCTAGTGTTTTTAAGTCTGGCCCACTGTGTTTTGTTGTTCTTTCGGAATCTGTATGCTTCGCTCCGTATACGGTTGTCCTCCTTAGATTGAGTCCATACTTCATATATATATATATTTTAATCATTGTCATTTTCGTTTTGATATGAAGCATAGATGTAGGCGATGTTGATTGATTGAAATTGATTTTCCCCCGGTCTTGGATAGCGAGTTATACGTTGTCTCGCGACTACAGTGTTTTTTGCGTTAGTTTCGGTGGACTCGCCAGAATTATACTTTTTGGCCTACTATCGCTCCATTCAAGCAAAATTTGCATTCTAGTATATAATAGGACCTTCGTTGAAGTGAATACTTGTTCATTTGGGTTCATTGTGCTTTCATTTGGGTAATCTGACTTTCATTTGGGTTCATTTGGGTTCATTTGGGTAATTCGTTGGACCCAATGCATGTATACCACCTAAAAGCCATAACACTGAATACATAGGAAACTTTGAGTTTTTCTTGCTTGATACTCAATAAATCAAAAGTTCCAAAGTCAAATTTTCTCCATTTTGCTATTATAATACTATTAAACACGTATGGTTCTTGGTGAATATGTAATAAAAACTGGGGGACACCATACTTTCTTAAAAAATATTAGCATTGAGTTTTACAGATAAACTGAGTCTTTCCAGTCCTATGCCCAGGACGGGGTGGAGGCGGGGAATCGGGGTGGAGTGGGGAATATTATTGGAAATTCATATATTAGCCATTCACAAGTTTCCTTTCTAATTGACTATTAAGAGTGATTTTTGGGGGATGGTCCGAGGCATAATTTTCAACCTCGGGAGCACTTTGCACCTTCCAACCGTTAAATCTAAAATGGCAACTTTTTGTGTAGTCCTATCATACTATCAAGCTACCAGTAAAACGCATAGATAATTAGATAATTTTATTGCTATTGTTATGCCCATACATGATAGGGCTAAAAAGCAGATACATGAACATACATTAAAATACACATGTAGACAATACACATGACAGACAGAATTTTACACATATTTGACAAGACATTTATAAAGTACATTTACATAGACACCATTGATGGTGAATGAAGACAATACACACACAAAACAAGCCATACATGTATGTATGACATAACCAAGAACCATACATATTTGACAGAGCTTTACAAGAAGCATTTGTACAAACAATGTGGACGGTACATATCAAGACAAATGCAATAAAGAAAGTCTTGCACACATACTTAAAACACACATACACATGTAATAATAATACTTAGGGCATGCATTTAAAATATGACTATTAAAAATATATAGAATTATTATTTTTTGGAGACTGATAAAAGAAGGGTAACTGTATGAATGATCGGCTCAATCCGCACATAGCTCACCATCAGGCCATGACACAGTAGATTCCATGACCGCATAAATGGTTCTGTTGTGTCTTTTGTTGATTTATATCCCATTTTGAGATGTCTGGGTACTTTTGTTAGGAAATTCAGCTTGTTTTGAAAAATTTGACATATCACCATGTTGTAGCCCCATAACAGCAGGAAAGTGAACGTCCTCTACTCCCTTAAATGACAATGAATTTGCAACAAGACTCTTAGTTCAAGAAGCTAAAGTCCACTGACATTAAGTTTGTCCATGATCCAAGTGTATCGATTTACACTAAGTGACACAGGGTAGATGCTTCCGTTACCGAAGACTCAAGTATATACACTAGGTACAGTTTCTGTTGATCTGAAGAAGCCCATTGATTTTGGGGTCAATAGGTCAAAGGTCAAGGTCAGAGTACACAATTATGGATATGTTTTTTTTTCTATCTTGAGAATTCACACAATGCTCTGGAGTATTTTATTGACCATGTAACTGCGTTATTCGATCTTCCTCTAACCCTTTCCGACAACATATAGGATGGATTGCCTCGAAAATGAGGATTTGGCACAACCACGAGGCTGTGGAGATACCCTTGTCCTAGTTAAAACATTTGTTGGCTGTTCTGCTGCACTTCCTCAGATCTTTGGATTACTGATAAATTTCCCTTCTTGGTCAGCCCACTTGTGACCTGATCAGTTTCATTTTCAGCCTGTTGAGAGTGAAAAATGAAAAACCTGTGCTTCTGTTACAATGTCCAATAGCAGTATAACCTGCTCAAAACTTCGTTAATCTGACCTTGGTAAGGTCAATGAAATTTACATCTCTGTCATTCAAATCAGTAAATGGGATCAGTTGTGGTTTGAATTTTTTCATTTAGCAAAACAGAAATAAAAATGCTTGTAAACAGGCTCAAAATGAAACTGATCTATCAAAATCGGGCTGCCCATGAAGGAAAATTATTCAGTAACCCATTGTTGTGAGCCGAATGATTTTAATTCTTGATCCTAGTCTATCCATTTACATGTTCAGCTCACTGTACATTATCTATGGTACTAAAAACTCTGGTACTGTCACCATGTCTTCAAAAACAGATTTTTTTTCTGAACAAGGATACATCTCCACAGTCTCATGGTTGTGCCAAATGTACATTTTTGAGGCAATAAATCTCTGTTCCCCAGCCAGACAATCTGTCCTATACTATCTGTTATCATGGCTGAAGGGTTAGAGGGAGCTAAGATTAGCGACAGCAAAGAGGTCAAATTATTGACCTGTGTGAGACGGTCACATATTCTTATGTGTGAGATCTTCCTTAAATAATAAGACGATTGACACCTGTCATACTTTTACAGCCGTGGTTGGCTCTTACAAAAAGAATTATTTAACAATATGGGAGGACTCTGCTCCCCTTTTAACTCATTAGTTCATATCTTTCAATAAAATATTTGATTATTCCTCTCAAATATTTTGACTTTTTTTTCTTCTGTATATATGACCCCTAAAATTGTACTTTCGATTTGTGCATACAGGTCAATATCTCCTAAGTCACTATTCACTTCGTTCTATTTCCTCTTTTTCAGATATTGCCATTGGTTAAGTTTTACTTGGTGCTTTGGGTACCTCATATTCTTTAGAACCTGCCAATATTTTGGAATTCCAAATTCCCCACCTTTGGCAAATGCAGTTCAGCTTTTGTTGACACTCAAGGTATGTTTTTAGTTCATGGTTGGTACATGTATGTAATTGCTATCTAAAATATGGACACAGGTGTTTTTCTATCTCTTTTGTGTTTTCATGAAAAATTGAGTTTTGAGGAAAATTTTGAAAATCAATGCTCAATTGAGAATGCTTGCAACAGACCAATTGACACTGAAACATTTATACTACTGACATTTGACTTTTATGCTATATTTTGTAAAATGTTGTGCCCACTTAACTTACTATCTTATAAAAAAACTCAGAAAATATATTTTGTAACTTGTTGTGTTCTCTAGATGGTCATGGTGGCATTTGAAGTACACGAAAACCAGTATCCACTGAAAGAGAGAAAAGATGCAGATAAAAGTCCAGAAAGGTTGAAAGAGCTGAGAAAGAAATACGTGGATGTTGATCCAAGCTTCATGGACATTATTCACTATGCTTATTGCTTTCTGGGATTGTTAACAGGTGGGTGAGTGTTGTAAAGCTGGGTTGTCCTCAACAGTTTTTTATCAGTTCATACATTCCATAAAAGTCTTTTTCATGATGGTATTAATTGCTGTACTGGCTGGACTGAGCAGTTAATAGGAACTAAGAGTGTGTTCATGGTCCTGGCACATGTCGTCACCATCGTGATATGACTGATTCACTCACTCACTCCATGATAGCAACTTGAAAATAAAAACGATTTTGAACACTTCCAGTCTGATCATTGGCCTAAAATTGCAGATGCTTGATGCTTATCAGTAGAATTGCTAACCCAAGGGAGAGCACCCCTATGCGATGTTGTATTCAGTTTTACATATCTAGTTACCTCCCTTGTTTCCACCTTCTACTGCAGGTCCGTTTTACAGGTATAGGACATATCATGATATGCTCCATGAGGAAAACAGCTCTCAGATTCCATGGAAAGAGCCACTTGTGAACAGAATCCGGTACATTCCAGTTATCATCATTTCATTCCTGTTCTTCTCGCACTACTTTGACAAAGACGTGAGTAAAGGATTTCTGCAGATACTCCTTATAAATACATCAATATTGCTGGTTGATATTTAACCTCTCTGTAGATGCAAGTTTTTACATTTACAGGGCGAAATCTAGATGATGTGCTGATATATTTTTGCATATTGGCATAGTCACTCAAATAACATGATTTGATGAATGTTGGCAGTGTCAATTCAATAAGGTTTAGTTATGTATACATTTGCATTATGCAACGGTTGGTTTTTTTATCCCCCTCAGGCTTACACGTATTTAAGTACATTATTAATTACTAATGAATCTGATTTTTTGTCTTTCAGTATACGCAGACTGAGGAGTTTTTGGACAGACCTCTATGGTTCCGAGTATTCTATATCGTCCCTATGTTTATTATATTCCGTACACGACTCTATGTAGCATTCCTGTTGTCAGAGGGGATGTGTATGACAGCTGGTCTAGGAGCTTACCCCACAGATAGTAAACCAAGATGTGGACAGGGGCCTACTGACTTGGAGGCCTTGGACAGAATGTAAGTCAATAGACTATTTACTTGAACTCTCACCTCTATTGATAACAAAGCTTCCTGAGGAAGCAGTGGCTCATTTTTTTCAGGCGCATGTGGAAAAAAACCGAACACTGTCCATATTAAACAAATAGTAAACATTTAATAACAAAAAAAACTTCACTAAAAAATACAAGATAAATTAATGTGCTCAGGGAAAAATTCAATTTATGGTCCAAATTCAGTTTGTATATTGCCACCTTTGTTGTGGATTAACCCAGAATTAGCCCCACCAGGGGTTAATTAATCTCTTTAGGGAAAAATCAGCCCCACTAGGCATAGATTAGCTCATCTAGTCGGTGATTATCCCATTAAGGCATTAATTGACCTCATTAGCCATCTTCGTTGTGGACTGCCCTTGGTTGCTAGCTCCATTCTGGTTGCAATGGCTGATCCCCGAGATTCACCTCTGGTTTTATACAGCAAGCATTGTAAAGCTTCACGGGAATACCAGAGCATGCTTTACAATTCAAATGCTTCTCTGCGAGGAGGTAATTTGTATTCCATGAAGGGAGCTCATGTTCCATCCATTAACACAAAGCTTCACTAATTTATGCATCATATAGCATGGATGTTCGATTTTGGTATACCTTGTATACACACAGCTTGCAAAGCACAGTCCATGTAGCATTGTAATGACACTTGTGCAGTGTAATATGACCCATGAAACTGTGTCCGCGTTACATCAAGAATTAGATATATACATTTTGCAGTTCATGGTTCATGTAACTTCATCATGCAACTTGACTACTTGTTACATGAAACATTAAATACAGCTCACTCTCCAGTTGTATACTGGACCCTTGCGACTCCCTGGGTTTACCTGGGGTGTTGTTGTGCACTCCCAGGTCATGGTAAGAATAGACCTGAGCTTTCATAACTGGGGGGTTCCGGTTTAAAAAGAAATAGTCGAGGGGTTCCTGTGTTCAAATCGGTCAGTTGAGGCGAGATGGCAGCGAAATTTAGTACAAATGTTCAATATTAGCCTACAAGCCACAAGAAGATCTTAATTGCTTCTTCATTTCTGGTCGTTTACCTGGTGCAATTGTTTTCAATTTCTCTGTATTTGGTTGAAGTTTTTCCTCACCAACAATGTGCCCGAGGTATTTTAAACACTAAAAACTGATAATACACTTGATGGGATGCGCAGTGATACTCGCCTCTTTGAAGCATCTTAACACCTCTCTTACCATGTTCTTCTCAAGTTTTCTTCCCAAGATGTCACCAGTGTAGCTTTCTACATTTTCTAGGTCAGCTAGCAACTTTCTCATGAGACTGGTAAATGTTGCAGGCACATTCACGAGCCCAAATGACTTTACTGTGAACTGGAACAATGCCTGGGGTGTAACAGACAAGGTTCGCACAGTCCTGGAATGTCCTTAAATGTCCTGGAAAAATAAAAGTATGCTTTCCAGTACTGGAAAGTCCTGGAAAAATAGTATGTGTCCTTGAAAGTCCTGGAAAATCAATAGAATGACTGTGCTGCGAATCATCCGTCGGCAAATGCTCACTCCAACGATCGGTCATCGCTGTCGGGGGGATTCCCCAGTTCACTGACGCGCCAATTCATTCATAAACTTTCGTAGTAAATATAGTAAAACTTCTCGGCCAATCAAATATCGAATTGAGACATCCGTCACTGAGCTCCCATGGTGACGGATATTCACGGAAACCTCCGATCATTAATCTGAGAGAGAAATGTAAAGAATGACATGATGTCACGCCTTTGTCATTTTAATTCTTCGTGGCCGAGTCATCCGGACTGCCGGGACTGCCGGGACTGCATGGCGCCTCAAGGAGTCTTTGCACAGAGCGAAGTGCAGGCTTTGCCAAAACACGTTCGATGTTGGAAATATGGGGGAAAGTGCCGTGAAAAGTCACGCGAAAGGTGCAAAGCATGAATCCTGCTATCAGCGTGAGCGATAAAATATGCGGATTAATCGGACTATCACATCTTTCTTTGGCTCTTCCACGGCCGATTCAGGCATAATATCGTTGTAAGATTTAATTTGTACGATTATTTATTTACCCATCCGTTGTCCTTCAGATTAGAATCTCTATCTTTGAATGAGTTGTTCGTTTTAGTGACAAATATTTCAAGCCGAAAACGGAGCCATATTCCACGTGTATTTCATACTTCCTGGTGACAACAGGGGAGATAATCTTGTTTTGTTTTTTTTATTACGTACAATTTGTGTAATCATGCATGCAACTTTGTCCTGGAAAACAGCAATTTTGTCCTGGAAATGTCCTGGAATTTTGATCTTTCCCAGCTGTGCGAACCCTGACAGATGCTTAGCTTCATGGACCATACCTATTTGCCAGTATCACTTGCTGAGATGTATCAGTGCCAGTATATCTCACAATGATTATCAATTCAAAACCACAGCATGACGTCGTTTGAGATTCAATTGTTTCTCTATAACCGGATAAAACTATGAGACACAGACAGCATGCTTGTTGTCCCACAACACACTCGTGTTATATATATGCAAAGTTCTGATTGATCTGTTGCTCAGTCATTTGAACAATTTTTACCAATCCATATCATCATATAATGCAAATTCGATTCTAAAACAATGACAGAAGGTAAACCTTCATGAAGTATTGGGGCAGAACAATCCGATGTCTGAGGTAAAATTCGTGCAATGCACAGTGACAAGGTCTGAGAGGATTCCAACATTCATGGTCAAGCTGTGAAGGAGTTAGATAAGTGTATCACTGACACAAAACATGTATCAAAGCACAATGTTTTACATCACTTGTCTTGCCAGCATCGTGATGTCTTACCAGCATCATTGAAAAGTTTTGACAGCTTCTCTCTTGCAGGAAACTAGCCTATGTATACTATGATTGTCTTTCTTGAATTTGGTGCTAATGCTGTTGTATGGATATGGACTAGGTCTTTGGATTATGAACGCGGATATTATTTAATGAACGATGGCAGAATAATGAATGACGGACTAGATCCTTGTAACGAAAATTTATTGGGTAGCAGTGCTTGTGCTGCAGGGAACAGGTGACCGGGCCAACTGCCAGGTTCATCAACCAAACAATTGCTCTTTGATCGTGTGCTAAATGAAGTGTCAAAAGAAGCCTACACCAAGCTGATGAAATCAGCATTCTAGCTGTAAAGTGTCTTCCATTCTCAAATCAAGATGAAGGATCATTTTCACTTATAAAGCTTGTTTATTGGACAAATAGTTCACATGTACATCTTTGAGACAATACAGTACAATTCCAATATAACATATGACATCCAGACAGTGCCACTGTGTTTCGGATCATTTTCAGATTAGCTAAAAATCACTCACCTTGAAAATTCCAGAAGCATGATTTTTAGTTCAACAAACTGAGGTGCGCTGATTTTAGCTCATCTGTCTTCTACAGAAATGAAACACTGAGGCAGTCAATGGTGAAAGCCATGTTGGAATTTCCGAGCAAAACGAATAAAAAGGCAATACACTTACATGTATCCATGTGATAGAAGAACACAACTTTTTTTATTGTAAAGCTGATTTGAGCAGCTTTTCAATTTTGACACTGGATTGAACATGCCATTTTTTTTATAATATCCAGCTTTGTTTGATAAGTTTTCAGTCATGTAGGATTTGTTGATTATTCACAGAAACAAAGATAAGACAGCTGTTGTGGAGTATGATTTTGACACTGTCTATAACCTGGACATCTATGGTTGTGAGCTGGCCCCAACATCACGAGAAGGTTTGAAGAGTTGGAACATGACCGTTCAGAGCTGGTTGGCCCACTGTGTCTACAAGAGATTCCCTATCAGATCATTAGGGTAAGAACTTTGAAGCTTGAATGAGCTTGAAGAAAAAAATATGAGAAAAATAATTTGAAGAGAGTTACACAAGCCCACTTTAGTATACTGTCATTTGTTGATGGACATATGGTATTTTTTCAATTCTAAATATATCTAAGAAATGCTGTTGATACCTGCCTTAGTCTAATATATACTGATAATTTAGGCTAAGGGAACATCTTGAAATTAGGGCATGAGTTCCTTGATAGGAGTGTCATATGCCAGTGAGCTGAATGGGATACACCATTCCCATTTTGTGGTTCGGATCAGCATAGAGAGGAGTTCAAACTGAAATGGCATATGCCATCCTTTCACTGACGAGTTTCAATGCTTCCCAACTAGGCACACTTGATTTCAAATGCATTATGCCAGTTCCTACCGTGCCCCAATTTCAAGAACCTCCCTTATTTGGTAGCAAACGGTCTATAAAATACACTCTTCAAAAATGCTACAACTGAATGGTATATATTTCACAGGAGCACTGTAACCATGACAGTGAGTGCTTTTTGGCACGGTATTCACCCCGGCTACTATCTGAGCTTTCTCACTTGTGTCCCCATTCTGATGGCTGAGGACATTTGGATTAATCTCTACTACAAGAACACCAGCCAACAACAACAACGAATGTTTAACTGGGTCTGCTGGTTCTTCAAGATGAGATTTTTTGACTACATGTGCATGGGCTTCATCCTCCTTAGTTGGCAGGCCACCATCTTCTACTGGCGTTCCATTTATTTCTTGATCCATATTATTGTTGCAGTTTTTCTCATCTCCGGGTATATCTTGAAATCTAGAAGGCATAAAAAGGTTGCGTAGTTGTGAGTTTTACTGAATTTTTTATTAATTTTAATATTTTTATACTACATTGAGATTGTTTTAGCATTAACTAAATATATATTTGTGAATATGTATGTGTTAGTGATTGATTCAAGGCTGTAGTCCTAATAATCGTGTTCCAAAGAATAACCTCCATGCCAAAGTTCCCTGTGAGTTTGTCCTGATTTTCAAATGAAGTACCTCATAAAATGTACATGTATATTTCAATGAACTTATCGATTGTGAAGAACCTTTAGGCCACATATCACTTGTAAAATTTTCCCATGGATACACAACTGTTTTCGTAGATAATGGCAAATGTGGTCTTGTCTCAAGCAACATGTTATATCGAAAATTCTTGATTATTAACACTCATTAACACTTCTTAGTTAGTAACAGGTCTTTTAACTGCCAGCCAGCATCACTATATTCAATGTTTGCTTGTGACCATGATAACCTGGTAGTGACTAGCATATAAGTACATATTGATAGAAGTTTGCCTAGGTTTCCAATATTTACTGCCCGACTATGTTGACATGAATACATGTACCATTTCTGTTTTGTGTATGTTCCAGAACTCAATGAATACCTTGTGTGTATTTTGGTGGACCATTAATTCTCTCTTGATCACTTTAGTAGTATTTAATTGGAGGGATCAGAATATTAAATTTATGGCTGTAACTGAAACGGTTAACTGATACTGAATGTATTTCACAGTCAGTGTCCAGGTTGCTTGATGGGCTAAAGTAATTACCTTGCAAGAGGTAGATTACAGTTC
Source organism: Hanleya hanleyi (assembly GCA_036873755.1). Taxonomy (NCBI): domain Eukaryota; kingdom Metazoa; phylum Mollusca; class Polyplacophora; order Lepidopleurida; family Hanleyidae; genus Hanleya; species Hanleya hanleyi. The sequence goes on from JAVTVY010012329.1 coordinate 18,371, forward strand.
TATTCAGATCATGAATATATTTAGTCAGCCAAATTTCTTTGTTGCCTGTCTGCGTTAAAATGTGTAATCATTGAGGTTATTTGGTATTCACTGTTAGTTGGACTGTGAATGTTTAAGAAATGATGGTTCCACGAGTGAGTACTGTATTGTTTCAATTGATAAAGAATGGGAATTTTCTAGAAAGAACCCAGTAAAATCTGGAATGGTATGAAAGAAAAGTTTATTTGCCATTCGTTTGCAATCCGCATCTGAATTAAAAAGCATTTATTTTAGTATGGTTCAAATTCCATCGCCAAGCCATTTGTACATTGAGTAACTTTTGATGAATATTTATTAGAGATTCTAATCCACAACCCCCCACACGGACATTTCTCAAGAGCAACATCGACTTATCCTCACAATGTAGTCCATAGAATTTCAGTTTGGATCTCCAGATCCTCTATCTCTGTATGCTCTTTGTCGAGATTGCCCAAAAGATCTGAACTATTCAATGTTTTATAAACTGGCGAAATCAATATGATGAACTGTATTTTGAGATAATCAATTGATTTGTTTTAGAAAACATTTTCCAGGGGGAAATAACAATAAATATTTAATATGCACATACAGATAGGATATTGCTGTGTTCGTTTAATTTCTGCTTCTTACAGCTGGATACCCTGGTACCTTATAAAAATATAGTCGTCGAATATTCATAAAAGATTTAGACATCTCAGTGCTGCTTCCGCGAAGAAGAACATTAAGACTGATGTCCTGATGTCCGTACAGCTGTATGTTTATTAGACACTATTCTCACGAAATTTGTCATGTGATTTATTTTAAGAACTAAAGGCTGTTCAACTTCTTCCGTTTTCAAGGGAGGTGGCCTTTCTTATGATCTATAGTCTTGGTTTCCCTCTATTTATCTAATTTAAGATTTGCTGGATTTGATGAAAAAACATGTTTCCGCTATCCGAAGGTCTCTTTCATAGAAATTTCCTCAAATGATTGCTGTGTTCCAGATAAATTGTTGATAACATCCAAATCTTGGAAGTTACTCTTGGGAATTCATTTGCATGGAAATACATGCCAAGCGTTACGGATTTGATGATATTAACATCCTGATCTTGCTGACATCTTTGAAAACTTGAATGCTTTGCTGATGCAAGAAACCAGGTGGATTATTTCTCCTGCTTGCTTGTATATTTGTGCTTAAATAGTCTTTTGATTGCTCTTAATTCTTTATGAAAACCGACTTCTCACTAAATATCGTCACTGGCGTGTATCTAATTTGAAAACGGGCTGTATAACGTACACAGTATTAAATTGGCATATTTCAGCTTTTTTGGAATTGTCTGTCGCTTCACAGATATAGCTTTCTATCCAGTCTGAAATCAATGGCTCTAGCGCGTTTGCCCGTAGAGGTTCACCATTCCGTCATTAATGTTATGGACATTTAAAGTAAAATTTCCATACTCTGGTGGATGAGATATGTTGGTAGATCGACAAATCTTCCGTTTTTATGAGGTATTTGTATATGGGTAACTTTTAAAGTACGATTAAACATTTCTATAGTACTTACAGTTAAGTAGTCAGAAGATTTGTTCTGGGATGTTGGTTCAGTAAAAACGAATCCTATAACAACATCTGTCAGAATATAATTTTGAAACCGGTTGTCCTAGACAAAATTTCATTGTAATATCGTGTAACAGGAAAGTTTGCGCTTGTTTCTCCTAATGATTCCGTGTTCTTAAGTATGTTCACCTCAGATATTATTCTGAGCCAGTGGAACCCGCTATTCGACAAACAATGATTGTGAAATATTCAATATAAACCCGCTATATCTCCTCAAACAGGATGCTAGTTTCATTAGCTTAAGGGACAGGCCAATTAAGCAACATTAATTATATTCGGAGCACTTTCCTGAAGAATTGCTCCAACTACTATATAAAAGTCATGGGATAGGAAAAACAGATATCCGAACTGTAAAATGGGAAAAAGTGCGGAACTGATGTCGAAAAGTTACTTCCTAGTTACTGCCTCTCCGTCGACGTACTCTTACTCAGTCATCAATTCGTATACGCCCAGTCGAAGGTCGAATAACGTCCAAGAGGATGGTAAGATAAATATCTGCTACTAAGAGACGAATTCTCATGTCGACGAAATCAGCCAGTCTCCATTATTACGAAGTGACAGATCATTACTATGAAAACACAAAGAGCATCTGTCGGACGGGGTCTCCATAAACTTGATGCATACATCTTCGATCAAGATTTCTCGAGGTGGCTCTGTTCTGAAAAAGAGAAGATGATACAGTGTTCCAGACTTTTTGACAATGACATCAACACAATCTAGGACAATCATGGCTTTCGTTGGTCAGATTGGATAGAACTAGAAAATATGGATTGCGAGAAATTTATTTTATTACTATACATTTGGTGAATATATATCTTATAGTCCTAACAGACTGTGCATTGCTAGCGTCATCTCTAACTTCTAAGAGGGTCTGCAAATAAGATTAGTAAGGATAGTTTTTTGTCACTTCTCCGACGACACTTTACTACCCCATAGATGAAGTTCTATTTTTTATTTTCATGAAGAAACTGGTTGATTAGTTGTCATCCCTGTCAGGTTTCCGAGGGTTCCAGGGTAATACAAACTTACTTAAATCAGCTATTAGTTACTCTATATTCTAAGACATCCTTCAGCCTCCCACATCGGTCACATAATCTGATGGATTTGAAGGGATGAATTGCCCTCTTCTCCACGTTTGAGCCTAGGGTAATGTCATGCCCTATCGACATGTAAAGCTGCGTTGGTTAAACCACAGACGCCCCTCTTAGACTGGATTAATAAGTTGCATCTAGAATACTTTGACATTCCTTGTTCGAAAATCAACTTGTCTTAGTTTCCCACGGGTCTTAGGAATGGAATAGATGAACGGGAATTGGGAATTTTACACTCAATTAAGGAATCACGGAACCCAAAGAAAGTCCTCACCCTCACAATCCAGACCACATGCACCCCCAGAACCACCAATGACTGATGGCGCTCCAATAAATGAGGCTCCGCCTTATAAATCGAGTTCTTTTGGGTTGCAATTCATTGGGTCGATCCGATTTCAGGTCAGCGGGTCAGAGAGTAGAGACTGCGAAGTGTGAAGTCGAAGTGTGAAGACGTATTTTGTGTTCTCTGTGCTTTGTTTTACATAATGGCTATTGATCTGGAACGTTTGGCGTGTACTGTGCGAGTGGTGATTTCGGGACCAATTAGATCTCCCAGCTTGTTCCGTGAGTGTTTTGTGAGAGCGGGGTTTGATGTGGCGGATATCCGGGCATTGGGACAAACAAAGTCACCCAGAGAATGGTTCCTTGAGCTGATGTCACGGGATGTTACGAGCAAAGTGCTGGAGGTGGACTTTCTGAACTGTGTTCACTTTGAAGTACATTTCATGCAGTATTCACACCGCAGAGTTGAAGTTTTTGTGCGCTGGTTACCTGGCTTTGTGAACACAAGTACAGTGGCTCAATTCTTTAAACAATATGGAAAAGTGCAGTCTGTCGACAGCAACTCAGCACCGTCATATGACTTCGAGTGGGACGTTATCAAAGTGATCCTGATATGTGATGTTGAAGCTGTAGATGCCATGCCATACGAGTGTATTATCGGAGGTAATGCTGCTCAGTTGTCCATGGTAGGCCGCCTACCCCAGTGATGGCGCTGTTGGAAATTAGGCCACACGGCAAAATGGTGCGAGAATTCTGGGAAGAAAGTACTGAAGAAAGGTGAGGAAGAGGAAAACGTATATGAGGCGGAAACAGAGGTCATACTGAGGAAAGTAGTGATATGGACTGTGATAGTGTGGAGAGTGAAGAGAGAGTGGTGATGACGGAGGAGAAATTGGTTGAAGCTGGGGTGAAGGAGGTGGTGGAGAACGTGGTGGAATGGTGTATGGACGGGGTGACGGATTACATGGTGAAGGAAGGGAAGGAGGGAATAGCGGTAATTAAGTGTGAGGAGAGAGTAGTGGACGGATTGATATGTGAGGCGGAGGAGGCTGTGAGAAAGTCCAAAGTCAAGATACCTGGTCAGAAATATACAGACGACGAAGTAACTGATATCTTGAGCTCTCTCACACCAGAAAAATTAGTACGGAAATCTCCAGAAAAATCATTCAACCGATATGAGGCGGAAATTGCCGAGAGAAAGAAGAAACGTGACGGACTTAGAGACAAAAGTGTTCGATCAAAAAAAAGTTGAGAATTGGATGTGAAAAGTAAAGCTGAAAAACAAAAACAAAAGTTAAAAAATTTCAAGATCTGGCGCGCATAATTCTGATGAATTGAAAGCGCCATCCAAATTAAAAAAGAAGATGCAATTCATTGTGAGGTGGCGGAATTATACCAACATTGCAGACCACACACAAATTTCAACGTTCTGCCAAGATATATTGGATACATAAGCTCGAACGGAATATATGATGGTCGGGCAAGGGAAAGTTTGGAAATGGAGGGTGGGGCTTGGTGCCAGGGGGTGGCGACCTACTCCCGAGGGTAGTGTACTCTCCTGGAATATATGAGGGTATGGGGTCGGGCGAGGTTTAGTTTAGGAGATAGATGGTGGGGCTCGGTGCCCCCGGGGCTGGGGCATGCTTTCGAGCGTAGTGGTAAGTGTGCTGACATGGAGGCCATGGAAATCTCCCTGCACATGAAACAGCCACAATGACAACTACATGCCACAATGTTTCAGTTTGGAACCACACGGTCGGAAATTCAATTTAATTCAGGAAATTTAGGAACTCCTTTATAATTAATATAGTAAGCTAAACGTGTGGACACGAATTTGGTTCGTGCAAAAGCTTTAGGGTAAATCATATGATGTGGAATAGAATGATTTGATAGCAAAATTGAAGGAAATGGTGTCTTTCATTTTAAGGTGACAGGAAATTCCAAACTAACAGGGGTTCGGTACTGCGGGGATTGTCCCGCCGGTCATTTCATCTTGTACTTCTGAAATACAGTAATGGCATCAAGCTATTAGCAATTACTACAAAGGAATATATTGTAGGTGATTCGGCATGTGTGTATATATAATATACACTGCATCTCATACCTAATAGTAGGTTAGTATCACATGAGGCGGCGAAGCTGTTATGAAAAATTCCAAAACGTTAACATTTGATGCTCCAGGGCAGGGCTGGGGACATCCTGCCAAGGGTAGTGCATGTCTTGAATAAGTGTAGCATGATGTAATCTCCCGGAAAAAAGAGGATTGAGAAAGTGTGGGGGTGGGGTATCGGGAGACATAGGGCGAGGCCGAGAAGCTGTGGTCGGGAAAAAAGTCCAAAACTTTAACAACTTTTTCGGACAGGCACAAGGACAAGAACATACATCATTTACATCCCTATGTCGAGCTTTCCACAGCTAATGCTATGGCCTCGATAAAAAACGAGACGAGAGCAGATCATTGGAAACTAATCTCCGCAGGCTGGTTCATCAACATCAGCACATGGCACGCAATCAACGAATCTTCTCCTGATAGTATCTGTTACACAGGATCTCATTAGTGCAGATCAAGATCCCGGGAATCTTAAATTGGCGTATCAATATCAACAGGGATCAACGGAGATAAAACTGTGTTTCGAATAATACTAGTACTCGAATATATGAACTGATTGATACGATAAAATTGAAAACGTTTGAATCAATTCAAATGCCTCAGAATGAAAGATATTGTCTCGAATTCGACCATTATCAACAGAAAAAAACTGTTCTTCCCGAAGGCCTTCCAGAAAATATACATGTATGTACAATATATACAATCACAAAACACTGCGGAGTATATTACATGTAAATGTCTTGACATAAAAATAGTACATAATATCATGTGCTAGGGCATAGCTATTTTAGAATGAAGGCATTGAGAGATGGGGCTTCTTTGAGGTTACTGCCAAGGGAGTTCCACAGCATTGCTCCAGAAAACTCAGGCTTTGTTTCAGATAGTTTGTTCTGGGTTTTGGAAGATACAGTTTGTTGTTTTCGTATGTGAAGTAATTTCATTAACATATTTAAAGAGAGAATTTTAGGTAAGGGGGACATAAGTGGTTGATGATTTTGAACATAAGAATAGCCTTCTGATATGTTATCCGGTCTTGAATGGTTAGCCATCCGAGTTCTCTAAAAAGTATTTTGTTGGGGTTGAGTAATCTGCATTTAAAATGATTCTGGCTGCTTTTTTTTGAAGTTTGTAAATTCTGTCAGTCTGTGAAGTGGATGCATTGTCCCAAATTGTGAGGCATAATCTATGTGTGGGAGAATGTACGCATTGTAGTAGGTGATTTTTGCTTCTTTGTTGAGTAGGTGTCTGTGTCTATATAGTATTCCTATTTTGGAAGAAAGTTTTTGACAAACATCATCAGTGTGATCATTCCAGCTCAGGCTATAATCAACAACAGTATACCCAGCATTTTGTCTTTTTTGACATTCTCGAGCCCATTACCATCAAGGGTGGTCTTTAAATTAAGATCACGTCTGTTCGATTTTTGTTTTGTTGTGAGGATCATAATAGTGGACTTTGAAAAGTGAATAAACAGTTTGTTTTCCTGACACCATCTCTCAATGACTTGTAATGATTCATTATTTCCATTTCTTTCAAGCTTCGTGCATTGTGGTATATAGTGGTATCGTCAGCATATAGATCTACAACACTAGTCACATCACATAATAGCAAGTCATTAACATAAACAATAAATAATGGAGGTCCAAGGATAGACCCCTGGGGAACACCAGCATGAATAAGGAGAGGATCAGACATGTGGTTTTCGAATGAAACAAATTGTTTTCTGTTTTGTAGGTAAGATTCCAACCAGTTGTATGCCTTGGTAGAGAGTTTGAGTTTTTGTAGTATAATAGTATGATTTAAAGTATCGAAAGTTTTTCTGAAATCTAACTTAACACATCCAACAAGATTCCCTTTGTCTATAGAAGATAGCCAGGATTCATTCATTTTTGTTAAAGCATTCCGGCCTGAGTGTTGTGCACGGAATCCAGATTGGTTTTCACAAAGCAACTTGTACTTGGAGAGGTATGCGGAAAGGTGGTCGTGGGCATGTCGTTCTATTTTTTTGATAAGCAGCAAAGAATTGAAATTGGCCTGTAATATTCACACAGTTCGCGTTCACCAGATTTAAAGATGGGAATAACTTTACCTAGATTCCAGTGTTCAGGGAATTCATTATTTTCCACACTTAGGTTAATTATATGGGTAATGGGATCTGCTATCACAGCAGCTGCCATTTTTAGAAAGTTGGGCCCTATGAGATCTGGTCCAGTACTTTTGTTTATGTTTATGTTTCTAAGATGATTATATACAGTTTCTACTTTTATTAGAAGTATTTCAAAATGGACATTTTTAGGGACCTTGTCATTAACAAAATTTTCCAGTCTCTCAAATGATTGAGTGGATGCATACAGAGTGTCAACTGAATTATTGCGGTTGTTAAGCTGGGCAGGAACATTTGTAAGAAAAATTGTTGCTTTCGTTTGCTATTTGTGTTTTATCGGTTGTGTACTCATTTGGAGTCTGTAGCTGCAAATACTCGCTGGTTAATTTTAGTCTTCCCGGTGCTTGGTTAGTTGTGTCCATGTCTATTTCTCGAAGGACGTCCCATATCCTTCAGGCTTACTTTTATTTCTGTTTATAAGGTGTGTTTTTTCTTTGCCTTGTGAACAAGACAGTTGGCTTTATTTCGCCATATTTTAGCATCATCAAAATCTTTTTCAGCATGGAACTGATTCCTAAGTTTTCGTGCCTCTAACACTTCTTCATCATGGAGCCAGTCAGGCAATTTATTACTTTTAACTCTCCGCTCACAGAAAGGGGCATGATTGTCCAGTGCTTCACTGTAGTCTGAACATTTTAAGAGCTTCGTTTGGACTATTAGTTGTTTTCATTGCAGACCAAGGTTTTTCAGCTAAGGAAGCTCAGATTCAAAAATTTTCATGTTTCTGTATCTGACAGTTTTATGATTTTGTGAATTTGATTTAGCTTTCTGTTTGTTTTTGTACGAAACACATACTGCATAGTGGTCACTCAGTGCTAGCCTGGGAAGGGTGATTTTTTTAAAACTTTTTATACGCCCGCCAAAAGGCGGACGTATTATGTGATGGCGGTTTCCGTCCGTGTGTCCGTCCGTCCGTCTGTCCGTCTGTCCGTCCCCCGTGTCCGGTCCATATCTGGGACAGTTTTCTATCTACAGTTCTAATTTTTGGTGAGTGGATACCCTACGGGGAGACGATGTGTCGCGTACCAAAATGAAGGTCAAGGTCAGAGGTCAAAGGTCACTAGCCTAAAAACCAGGAAATCACTGAAGTGTTCGTGTCCGGTCTATATCTGTGAACGTTTTCTATCCACAGTTGCACTTTTTTGTGAGTGGATACGCTAGGTGAAGACGATGTGTCGCGTACCAAAATTGAGGTCGCGGTCAGAGGTCAAAGGTCACTTGCCTAAAATCAGAAAATCATTGATCATTGAGAGTTTTATCTCTACAAATCTAATTTTTGGTGAGTGGATGCCTTAGGGGGGAATGATGTGTTGCATACCAAATGTAAGTCGAGGTCAGAGGTCGAAGGTCAGAGTGACCGAAAAATCAGGAAATCATTAAAAATTTTAATTTCTTGTGAGTGGATTCAATAGGGGGAAATGAAGTGTCGCATACCAAAATATAGGTCAAGGTCAAAGGTCACTGTGACCCAAAAATCAGGAAATTGTTAAAAATAACATTTTTTTTGTGTCAGTAGATACATTAGGTGGACACAATGTGTCACATATCAAAATGTAGGTCAAAGGTCAAGGTCACCGTGACCCCAAAATTATGAAATTGTTAAAAATCATAATTTTTTGAGTCCATTGAGAAATTATGGGTAGCCGTTTTGTCACGTACCAAAATGTAGGTCAAGGTCGAATGTCAAGGTCACTGTGACCCCCAAAATCATGAAATTCATAAAAATCATGATTTTGTTGTGCCCATTGATACACTGACGGAAGACGATGTGTCATGTACCAAAATTTAGGTCAAGGTCAAGGGCGAGGCCACTGTGACTCCAAAATCTGGAATTACAAGCGTCTAATCCGTCATCCATAATTCAGCCGTCGTCCATTAGAGAATATCGGCGTCCATAATCCAAAGACCTATTCCATATTCCATATAACAGTATTAGCACCAAATTCAAAATGACAATCATAGTATACATAAACATAGGCTTGTTTCCTGCAAGAGAGAAGCGGTCAACAGTTTTCAATGATGCCGGCAAGACATCATGATGTTCCAAAAATATCAAATCCGTATCGCTGATCAGTATTCTTAATCCATAATATTCGTTGTAAAGTCGTCATCTAAAGAATGATGTATCTCAGTCACGCTTTGATTGTGACTGTTCATATGAGTACCATGAGGATCTTGAAGTACATGGGTTCATACGGCCCCTAGCCCCGGGTTAAGCGGAATTAGACACAAGTTACGAAACGTAGCGCCATAGACCTTGCACGCTACGTTCGTATTTTTTTATCAGCATGCGATATGTATCGCCAAATTTGAGAAACTTTGAGTGGAGGCGTTTGGTGGAATAGCCCTGTTTTATAAGTTTCTGTAACAATGTTTTGTGACGTTGATTAAAATCGTCACATTTAACACAGGATCTAGCAAATGCTACATTTTCATATGCCTGTCGAAAACGAGGTCATGTAATGCGATGTTTCTTTCCGTCCATTCATCCATTAACATTTGTTGTCCATGCGATATCTCTAGTTTCAAGGTATGGAAAGGTATCAAATACCTTACTCGCATGGCGAAGAGGAGCCATAGATCAATTTGTCAAAGGTCAAGGTCACAGTCCCCCAAAACTGAATCTAGTTTAGCTGACTATATGTGTTAGGTTGGAATATTCAGAGTTCTCTCCCCTACATGTATATGGCATTTGTCCTGTGAAGTTGTCTCCCGTGTTTGAAACCGCTACATTTAGTTAAACTGTTGTGAAATAAAAACCATAGGGGTCCTTTATGAACTTCATACCTGTTTATCAACTCAAGAACAAAGGTTTACTTCATCACTTTCTTCTTCCTTCATGAAAAATACTCTCGTCTGAAAGAAATCCATTTGCAGGAAAACTACTATTTTCTTGTGTTTGACTATTGTCGATTTCAGTGTTGGATATGTGAGTTCTCGGTTCTTGCTCCAAGGTCAGCTAGTTTCCAAGAGTTAAGCCCATTTTAGTTTATCATTCAATTTTTGATGTGATATATGTTACATTCTCAGAGGCACAAAATTGTAGACCTTTCTCTGGATTGCTAGCTACCAATTGAAATCAAGGCTATTAAACATGAGTAGTGTGACTAACGTCACAGGACCTACAAAGTAGGGTGAGAAAGATGACTTGGGGGGGCCAAGCGTAATGTTATAGGTCACCTAAGTAGGTCAAATTTCATCAAAAGTTAGTCCGCTCAGAACTTGCTGATAACATTAACAGTTCCCTAATGCACCTTCATGCCAAAAATCAAGGTTCTAATATCAACGGTTCTCCTTATTTTGCCGACGAAAGGATTCGGATGGACTCACTCACTCACTCATTACCGGACAATTTGCAAATGAGAGCCTACTTCGTAAGAACAACCTTGAAATTTGGACCAATGTAATTTCAGATACACGGGCGTATATTGAAGCCCCTTGGGCTCTTGTTCGTTATTGGAGACATAGATATGGTCAGTAAGTGTTTTTGATTTTTTGTTACGCTTGTCGGTTCACTAATGGGCTGTTGCAGTTGAGATGTATGTGTTAATTGAAGCCACTTTTTGTTTTTGTTTCCCAGGAGATCAAAGTTTAAATCTCCAAGTAGGATGATTTCTTTAGATTCTGCGCTAACAATGTTCATCATGTCTTCAAAATCTTCCATGTACGATACTTTCGATTGTGGTCTATATAAAAATCCTATTAAGATTGGCTTGGTGTACTGTATTTTTGTTTCAATCCATTTCACTTCTATTTCTTTGCTTTCTAGTTCCTTGCGTCTATTGTAAGGTATATTGATACTTACATAGGCTATTACGCCACCTCCATCGTTGCTTGTCCTATCCCTACGTTCTGGGATATAGCATTCAATCTTTATTTCTTTATTCTTATCTTTCTTTCTGAACATTTAGGTGGCCTTTTGTTTGTAAACCTTTTATTTGTAAACCAAAGTTATTTGTTGTTGATTTTGTGTCTGTAAAAATTAAATTTTTGTGGTCTGAGGTATTCACATGTCTGATTCTTTATACGGTCTGTACATCTATCTGAATTATCGGCACAGTCACTCGGTGTGTTTTCGGGGAGAAGTTCATCAGTTTGACCAGGAGACACTGTTACAGTGTAGCTTGAATCAGGAACTCCGATTAGTCCTGAAATTTGGTCACATTGACTATGTGAGTTTGTACGGTGTTGGGGTGAAGTTTCACTATCTGCTAGATCAGCTTCATATGTTGATGGTCTTTTGTTAACTTCAGGGTTGCGGGCATTACAGTCCTTGACAGATGAGTTTACAGAATTACATGTGCCTGTATGGTTATTAGTGCACATTTTCACATTGCAGCACTGGCATAAATCGTGCAAAACATCATATTTGTTAGATAAAGATATATTAATATCACATTCAATATAGGTTTGAGATGAGGATACATTATTACAGCATAAAGATACATTTATACACGGTGGGTCGACAAAATGAGCGCTAGTTGTGAATGTCTGAAGTTCACCCAGAGTTTCAGTAGTTGGGTTTGTTGTAGCACTAGTAGTGTCTCGTTTGGTCGCACTACCAACATTAAAGTTGGGGTTTTTGTTAGTACTGTCAAGAGTTTGATCACAGTTACATGTAGCACTAAATGTCCGTGGTTTATCACAGGCAATGTCTGGCACATCTTGATAAACTGAATTTGAATTCTCGCCAAGCTCTTAATTCCAGTCACAGTTCTTTGCTTTATGTCCAAGCTTGGTACACACTTTACATGTAACTGGGTGACGATACCAACATATGCCGATGGTTCTGTGTCTCTTCTGTTTCGGTTTCCTGGTAGAATTTCTACAATGTTAATTATTGCCTTGAGTAACCTGACTGTCCCTCAAGCGTTGAGGTGTATACCGTCGCCCACAAGGAGAGTTCTGTCTGTTCTTCCACTGGATAGTCTGAAAGCTGCATCACTGTCGACGTAGCCAAGTCCGTAAGAATCTACTAGGTCACAGCTTGATGTTCACTGATAACTCTCGGTTGTTGTATCCAGGTGAGCAGTTCATTCTTGGCATGATGCCTGATACGATAATGTTTGTATCAGGTGAGTCGTCGTAAATTGTGTTGAGCAGGGAGTCATATTTGGTTAAGATGGTGTCCTCTGAGTCTCTGGAGGCAGTCGTTTGTCCCGATTTGTAATATTACGGTGTTGAACTTAGACAAAGGGCGCATCTCACTGAGCTTGTCTTCTACATCCTTGATATGTCCTCCTCGTAATGTACACACCTGTACGTCCTTTTTAGTCCTCTCGTCTTACTGTAACATTGAACTGCCTATTATCAAAGTTTTCTTTGTGTGTGTGGATTCATGTTGATCAGCAGAAACTTTGGGTAAAGCATAAGCTTGGTGTTGTATTGGCAGCGTTGGTTTGCACATTCATCTGAGTTTTGGACTGGCCTTGTATTGTGTTGCCCCCATAACCCATGATGTTTTGCAGTGTTGTGATATCTGTGGCATCATTTGCATCAGGCGTTGGGTAATAGCCACATTGATCAGGTCAGTTTTTTGTGGCAGAGTCCTACAGCTCTTGTGCTTTCTGGAGCTGTGTTTGTAGATCAGGAACTTTGTCTCTCAACATTTTGATTTCTTTCTTTAGTTAAGCAATGCAGTTTTCGCAAGAGCTGTCACAGGAAATGTCATTTTTGTCATGATCATTCATCCAAGATGTCCCCTGTTGAGAGATATCCAGGTATGGTGAACTCAGGTGTGAACTGGCCTTTGTGTGCCCAGCTTGGGGAGTTGAGGCAGTAATCATGGTGGCCATTTTGATCGTCTGGCCATGCTGAGGTGAGCTTTTCCTGGGGCTTTGATTTCCTGTTGTGTTGAGCTCAATATGAATACTATTGGAAAATTTTCTTGTACTAGCCAACAGCTCTGTGTCCTTGCTGGATGGTAGGCATGCAGAATTTGCCTTACAGATATAACTTGCAGTAAATCCATAGAAGATTGGTTCATCTGTGTCTGTTAGCATTGTTCCACTCAGTTGGGCAGCCATCTTAAATTTTAGCCAGGTCAAACCAGAAAAACTTTCCACAGAATAAACATAGTGTTCAGGAGTTATTTCAGCTTGCAAGATGCATCAACATGTGCACCATTAGTTCACTCAGTACACAGTACATTATTTTTCAACCAGTTCTGCTTTGAAACCTAAGATAATTGAGAAACTTGTGGAGCTAACTTGTTGCTAGTGGTACCTAGTGGTGGCCATCTCTATTGGATATACGGGTGGTGCACGTATTCATATTTTGGAGGACCCTAGATCAGATTCACCCATCAAGATTGCGATTTTAGGGTCAAATTCAATATGTCATGCGATTCCAAATTTGTTGTCTACGTTCTGGTCTGTGCGAACTTTGGAAAACAATATATCGGGCAAACAACTTATTTACGTTTAAGATTAACAGTACACAGACAGCAGATTAATAATGTGAACAATCGTTTTCTGCCAATGAGCTGGCATATCAGACAACCCTTCTTTTAAGGCTTTCTTAGATGTCAAGCTAATCTTATTTATCAAAAAATGTGCCAAGCTCAATGGCAGTCACATATCTTAAGCCTGTAGACTGGCCCCCAAGTGGGTGAGCAGCATGCGTTTTGTACCATGTCTGTTGCCACGAGGGAAGATTAACTTCCTCTACATGATCAATGCATTCTATTAAAATCCTACTACATGTAAACATCGTTTCTTTAAACTGCATGAACTGGCGACTCCCGACTACTCCATTGTGCCTCGTGTTGTGCTGTGGTGTGTTTTTAACATTCGTTTCGTGTCGTGTGTGTTTTTAATATTCCTTGTGAAACTATGTACTCCTATGGAGGTGCTCCTTTACAGAGGAGGGACGTGCCAACTGAACTGAACTGCATGATGGCTGTACATAGATAGTCGCACATGTCCAGCTAATCATATAGTACGGTAGTTAGTTATATCGTCGCTATATGGTCGAAATAACGCTGAACGCGACGTTACACGCCTGTCTATGAATCAGCTAGTATTATAAATTGTGTGTATTATTTCAACTTACACGTGGGGCTTACTTATGGAAGCCGGATGCGGCCATTCGTGCCTTCGTAACTTCGCCTTACTCACAACGCGAAGCCAAGAAGCCGCGAAGTCACGAAGCCGCGAAGTCGCGAAGTCGAAGGCGCGAAGTCTCAAAGGCGAAGCTGCGAAGCCACGAAGCGGCGAAGGCGAAGACGCGAAGGGACGAAGCGAAGTGGCGATTTTGTACGGCATCGTCCCTTCGTGTCTTCGCCTTCGCCCCTTCGTGGCTTCGGCTTCGTCCCTTCGTGTCTTCGCCTTCGCCCCTTCGCCTTCGTCCCTTCGCGCCTTCGCCCCATCGCGTCTTCGCCTTCGTCCCTTCGCGCCTTCGCGCCTTCGCCCCTTCGCGGCTTCGCGCCTTCGCGGCTTCGCGACTTCGCGGCTTCGCTCCTTCGCGGCTTCGCGCCTTCGTGGCTTCACCCCTTCGCGGCTTCGCCTTATGCTCTCTGTTGATTTATACATAATCGGGGCTGTACTCTTTCATGTTAAACCCCGCTAACGAAACTCAGCTGGGCTTTGTTCTTGACATTATGAAAGTTCTAGAAAAATATAACTTGAGGGACGTTTTAATAGAGTATACCGACTGCAGTAATTTTCCATCAACCGAGAGATGGAAACGAATCGTGTCCAGTGCCGTACGGACGTTTGAGGAGCGTTTGTGGTTGGGAAGAATGGAACTAGACACTGATTTTCTTGATGCTAAAAAGGCCTTTGATAGGGTTAACCACTGGACATTATTTAGAAAACTCTTGGATCGTGGCGTTCCTGTAATGATTGTGCGCTTATTGCAAAATTGGTTTGGCAAACAATTGTTTATGGTCCAGTGGGGAAATGCCCTGTCAGAGGCTTTTCCAGCTTCTAATGGTGTAAGACAGGGTGGAGTTATGTCCCCCTTCCTTTTCAATGTGTACATGGATGATCTGTCTAAAATTTTAAATGACGCTGGTGTAGGCTGTAAAGTGTCAGGGGTATCCTTGAACCATATTAGCTATGCTGATGATATGAGCCTAATGGCTCCATCCATGATGGCTATGCAAAAACTGTTACATTTATGCCAGACATATGCTACAGATCATGACATTATATATAATACTTCTAAATCTGTTTGTATGGTTTTTCAGTCTAGAAGGGTTAAGTTTGATAGCTTATCTGATCTCTTTTTGTGTGGTGATAAGTTGAAATATGTTTCATCCTATACCTATCTTGGCCATATCATTTGTGATAATTTGAGTGATGATCCTGACATCAAGAGGCAATATCGCGCTCTCTGTGTACGTGCAAACATGTTGTTGCGGAAGTTTTTTATCTGCTCTTCTGATATTAAGTGTTTGCTGTTCAAGTCATATTGTTGTAACTTATATTGCGCTTCACTTTGGTCTAGATTTGCAAAGTCGTCATTACGCAAACTCCAAGTATGCTACAATAACGCCCTTTGGCTTTTGGGTCTGACAAGTCGTCATAGTGCCTCGCAAGCCTTTGTGATGAATGGGGTAATGTCATTCCCCGAACTATTAAGAAAGTTTGTATATGGTTTTCGAGGGAGAGTGATTAGCAGTATGAATAGACTAGTCAATTGTTTTATTGTTGTTGGCCTTAGCGCATCATCGATTGTGCTTAGGTGGAATGATTTACTGTTTGTTTGACTGAATATGGAATGATTTCACTGCTGTCTTCTGTAGTCCCATTTACACATGCACATCACATTCTTTTTGTTGTAATTTTTTTCTTCTCCTTATATGGACCCTGTGTCTGCAATAAAGATATATTAATATTAATTAATTATTTAATAGATTTGTAAAAGTGCACAACAAACTGGTACTGTGCGTCAGGTGGCAGCTGGCGAGACGGTATCCGCAACACGAAGACTCTACACATTACCTAATGACTCTGATAATTACGGTGCGAGAAATGGATCAAAACGGACTGTGTCACATATGTGGAAAGCTGTATTCTGATGTTTTAGAACACATAGTATTGTCTTGTGATAAGACGGAAAAAATACGAGATAGATTATGGTGTTCTTTCTTGAATATTAGTGATATCAACTTTAGTGTAATTTGCATGGTTTAGATGATTGGGTTGTTGTTGTTGTTGTTGTTGTGTTGTTGGGTAGTCCACTACAGTATGATATAGCAGATTAATACGACGATTTCAGAATTAACTGTGTGAAATATATCGACGAAATGAAAAGTCAGTATTATCAGTAGCACTGTTCTTTAATTCTTAATTATTGGTGACATTATATTGTGAAATTGCTGACGACTGATCTGCGACATTCATGCCCACTGTAAAGTAATTCAGGTCAGAACTTAAAATGTGTCTAAAAATGTATTTAAATTAACTATGTATAAAATATAAGTGGTGCATGATTTTGAACATAAGAGTTCTCTAAAAAGTATTTTTGTTGGGGTTGAGTAATCTGCATTTAAAATGATTCTGGCTGCTTTTATTAAGTTTGTAAATTCTGTCAGTCTGTGTAGTGGATGCATTGCCCCAAATTGTGAGGAAATAGTCTGTGTGTGGGAGAATGTACGCATTGTAGTAGGTGATCTTTGCTTCTTTGTTGGGTAGATGTCTGTGTCTATATAGTATTCTTATTTTGGAAGAAATTAAGATCACACCTTTTTGATTTTTGTTTTGTTGTGAGGATCATAATAGTGGACTTTGAAAAGTGAATAAACAGTTTGTTTTCCTGGCACCATCTCTCAATGACTTCACTATCCAGATTCATTACATCTTCCAGTTCTTTCAAGCTTCGTGCATTGTGGTATATAGTGGTATCGTCAGCCTATATATCTATAACACTAGTCAGATCACATAATAGCAAGTCATTAACATAAACAATAAATAACAGAGGTTCAAGGATAGACCCCTGGGGAACACCAGCATGAATAAGGAGAGGATCAGACATGTGGTTTTCGAATGAAACAAATTGTTTTCTGTTTTGTAGGTAAGATTCCAACCAGTTGTATGCCTTGGTAGAGAGTTTGTAGAGTTTTGAGTTTTTGTAGTATAATAGTATGATTTAAAGTACCGAAAGCTTTTCTGAAATCTAACTTAACACATCCAACAAGATTCCCTTTGTCTATGGAAGATAGCCAAGATTCAATCATTTGTGTTAAAGCACCCTGGCATGAGTGTTGTGTACGGAATCCAGATTGGTTTTCACAAAGCAACTTGTACTTGGAGAGGTATGCGGAAAGGTGGTCGTGGACATGTCGATCTATTATTTTTGATAAGCAGCAAAGAATTGAAATTGGCCCGTAATATTCACACAGTTCGCGTTCACCAGATTTAAAGATGGGAATAACTTTACCTAGTTTTCAGTGTTCAGGAAATTCATTATTTTCCACACTTAGGTTAATTATATGGGTAATGGGCTCTGCTATCACAGCAGCTGCCATTTTTAGAAATTTGGGCCCTATGAGATCTGGTCCAGTACTTTTGTTTATGTTTCTAAGATGATTATATACAGTTTCTACTTTTATTAGAGGTATTTCAAAATGGACATTTTTAGGGACCTTGTCATTAACAAAATTTTTCAGTCTCTCATATGATTGAGTGGATGCATACAGAGTGTCAACTGAATTATTGCGTTTGTTAAGCTGGGCAGGAATATCTGTAAAAAATTGTTGATTTCATTTGCTATTTGTGTTTTATCGGTTGTGTATTCATTTGGAGTCTGTAGCTGCAAATACTCGCTGGTTAATTTTAGTCTTCTCGGTGCATGGTTGGTTGTATCCATGTCTATTTCTCGAAGGGCGTCCCATATGCCTTCAGGCTTACTTTTATTTCTGTTTATAAGGTTTTCAAAGTGTTTTTTCTTTGCCTTTTGAACAAGACAGTTGGCTTTATTCCGCCATATTTTAGCATCATCAAAATCTTTTTCAGCATGGAACTGATCCCTAAGTTTTCGTGCCTCTAACACTTCTTCACCATGGAGCCAATCAGGCAATTTATTACTTTTAACTTTCCGCTCACAGAATGGAGCATGATTGTCCAATGCTTCACTGAAGTAGTCTGAACATTTTAAGAGCTTCGTTTGGATTATTATTTGTTTTCATTGCAGACCAAGGTTTTGCAGCTAAGTCTAATAGGAAACGTTCAGATGCAAAATTTTTCATGTTTCTGTATCTGACAGTTTTATGATTTTGTGAATTTGATTTAGCTTTCTGTTTGTTCTTGTACGAAACACATACTGCATAGTGGTCACTCAGTGATAGCCTGGGAACGGTGAAGTTTTTTACTTTTTCCGTTATAGATATAGATATGGTCAGTAAGTGTTTTTGATTTTCTTGTTGCTCTTGTTGGTTCACTAATGGGCTGTTGCAGTTGAAATTTATCTGTTAATTGAAGAAACTTTTTGTTTTTGTTTCCCAGGTGATCAAAGTTGAAATTTCCAAGTAGAATTATTTCTTTAGATTCTGCGCCAACACTGTTCATCATGTTTTCAAAATCTTCCATCCACGTTACTTTTGATTCTGATTCCTATTAAGATTGGCTTGGTGTGCTGTACTTTCGTTTCAATCCATATTACTTCTATTTCTTTGCTTTCTAGTTCCTTACGTCTATTGTAAGGTATATTGATACTTACATGGGCTATTACACCACCCCCATCTTTGCTTGGCATATAGACTTCAATCTTTATTTCTTTATTCTTATCTTTCTTTTTTAGAAATGTTTCAGTACAGCCAAATATGTCCAGTTCATTTGTTCGTGCTAAGAGAGAACGCAGTTCATCGATTTTGGGGAGAATGTGCTGAACATTTAGGTGGCGTATGCGAAGTCCTTTTGTTTGTAATCCGAAGTTATTTGTTGTTGATTTTGTTGAGTGTCTGTAAAAATTAAATTTTGGTGATCTGAGGTATTCACATGTCTGATCCTCTCGGGCATAAAAATTAAATAGGCTTAATGAGTTACTGGTATCTACATGCACATAGTCAAATATATTAATAATTTTTACAAAGTGGACATGAGAAATATAGCTACATTTGTATATACACAGAAGTGTTGCATCCAGTTCTTTATATGGTCTGTACATCTATATAAAGTATCGGTACAGTCACTCGGTGTGTTTTCGGGGGGAATTTAATCAGTTTGACCAGGAGACACTGTTACAGTGTAGCTTGAATCAGGAACTTCGATTAGCCCTGAAATTTGGTCACATTGACTAGGTGAGTTTGTACGGTGTTGGGGTGAAGTTTCACTATCTGCTAGATCAGCTTCACATGTTGATGGTCTTTTGTGAACTTCAGGGTTGAGGGCATTACAGTTCTTGACAGGTGAGTTTACAGAATTACAGGAGAGAGAGAAATAGGGTTTAACGTCGCATTCAGCAATATTTCAGCTATATAGCGACGATATATACAGAATTACATGTGCCTGTATGGTTATTACTGAACATTTTCACATTGCAGCACTGGCATAAATCGTGCAAAACATCACATTTGTTAGATAAAGATATATTAATATCACATTCAATATGGGAAGGCCTCCGGGTTTGAGATGATGATACATTATTACAGCATAAAGATACATTTATACAGGATGGGTCGACAAAATGAGCGCTAGTTGTGAATGTCTGATGTTCACCCAGAGTTTCAGTAGTTGGGTTTGTTGTAGCACTAGTAGTTCCCGTTTAGTTGCACTACCAACATTTAAGTTGAGGTTTTTGTTAGTACTGCCAAGAGTTTGATCACAGTTACATGTAGCACTAAATGTTCGTGTTTTATCACAGGCAATGTCTGGCACATCTTGATAAACTGAATTTGAATTCTCGCCAAGCTCTCAATTCCAGTCACAGTTCTTTGCTTTATGTCCAGGCTTGGTACACACTTGACATGTAACTGGGTGACGATGCCAACATTTGTCTTTCAAAGGGTTGGATTCACCACAGTTGTGGCAGCGAACTGCATATGCCGATGGTTCTGTGTCTCTTCTGTTTCGGTTTCCTGGTAGAATTTCACAATGTTATTTATTGCCTTGAGTAACCTGAATGTCCCTCGAGCGCTGAGGTGTATACCGTCGCCCACAAGGAGAGTTCTGTCTGTTCTTCCACTAGATAGTCTGAAAGCAGCATCACTGTCGACGTAGCCAAGTCCGTAAGAATCTACTAGGTCATACAGCTTGACGTTCACTGATGACACTCGGTTGTTGTATCCAGGTGAGCAGTTCATTCTTGGCATTATGCCTGGTACAATAATGTTTGTATCAGGTGAGTCGTCGTAAATTGTGTTGAGCAGGGAGTTATAGTTGGTTAAGATGGTGTCCTCTGAGTCTCTGGAGGCACAGTCGTTTGTCCCGATTTGTAATATTACGGCGTTGAACTTGGACAAAGGGCGCATCTCACTGAGCTTGTCTTCTACATCCTTGATATGTGTACACCTGTACGTCCTTTTTAGTCCTCTCGTCTTAATATCCTGTAACATTGAACTGCCTATTATCAAAGTTTTCTTTGTGTGTGTGGATTCATACTGATGATCAGCAGAAACTTTGGGTAAAGCATAAGCATTGGCAGCGTTGGTCTGCGCATTCATCTGAGTTTTAGACTGGCCTTGTATTGTGTTGCCCCATAACCCATGATGACTGGAATGTTTTGCACAGTTGTGATATCTGTGGCATCTTTTGCATCAGGCTTACTCATTATATTGGTTGTAACACTAGTATCCTTGGGTACAGACTTCGCTGGATTGCTTTGGGTAATAGCCACATTGATCAGGTCAGTTTGTGTGGCAGAGTCCTTCAGCTGTTGTGCTTTCTGGAGCTGTGATTGTAGATCATGGGTGTGGGTGTCGTGGGGGGGGTGTGTCGGGAGACATAGGGCGAGGCCGAGAAGCTGTGGTCGGGAAACAGTCCAAAACTTTAACAACTTTTTCGGACAGGCACAGGGGCAAGAACATACATCATTTAGATCCCTATATCGAGCTTTCCGCAGCTAATGCTATGGGCTCGATAAAAAACGAGACGAGAACAGATCATTGGAAACTAATCTCCGCAGGCTGGTTCATCAACATCATCAGCACATGGCACACAATCAACGAATCTTCTTCTGATGGTGTCTGTTACACAGGACCTCATTAGTGCAGATCAAGATCCCGGGAATCTTAAATTGGCGTACCAATATCAACAGAGATCAAGAGAGATAAAACTGTGTTCCGAATAATACTTGTACTCCAATATATGAACTGATTGATACGATAAAATTGAAAACGTTTGAATTCATTCAAATGCCTCAGAATGAAAGATATTGTCTCGAATTCGACCATTATCAGCAGTAAAAGACAGTTGACACTCTATTGGGTATACGGGTGCATGTATTCATATTTTCGAGGGACCTAGTATCAGATTCCGATTTTAGGGTCAAATTAAATATGTCATGTGATTACAAATTTGTTGTCTATGTTCCCCATCATTGACAGAATCAAGACCAGCTGCTCCTGGACAACAAAACAAAAAAAATTGGGTGGAAATAGAACAGTTTCTGTTTTTTTCGCTGATCAGTCACTATCAGAGGCCCAATACCACAGAATGATGTTGCCCTTAATAGACTTATTGTTCAACCATTCAGGAAGGCTGAAGGCTTACATGCCAGAGGATCTCATAAGGGTTCTTCATCCCTCCAGGAAATTGGTATTGAGAAGCTCTTTTCTCTCTGCTAGCATCGTTTTTTAGTTATTTCATGGCACTAGTTGCAACAAACTGTAGCTGTATTTATTTCAGATCCTATTGCATTTAATACAAATTCTTTTTAAGAGAAAAGATATATTGAATTTCCAGACGTACGGGGGGGGGGGGAGAAGTATCCGCAGTGTTCAGACGCATATAATATCTACAGACTGGCTCTTCCGTGATATTACGGGGAGGGAGAAGTGCCCATAAAAACGCAGAAACAGGTCAGATTGTGACTGCCAGATATCCAGACGAATATAAATGAGTTGCCGATTGTCGGCCATGAATCGACCCAGAATGGCTCTCCCTGAACAGAAAAATGACCTGGTGTGATTTAACACTTTCCATCAAATGGATTGTTGGGGTATTACATCATCGCTCTGAAATATTTGTATCTAATACCACTCAAGCCGGTGCTATGGGCCGTGTAGTCAGTTAATTCAAGATTCCACATGAACATCTACAATAAGAGTTTGGCTGGGATACAAATAATCACAGGGATCTCTTTTGGTTCTTGTGAAGATTTTTAGAAATATGCAGTCAGTATATTTATGTGTTGGATCATATGACCTCTTGTTAGTACGGCGGCATCGTTTTCCACAACCCTTTTAATGTTGCGTTTAATTGTTACATGTATGTGGTGAGGTTCTGTTGGTGGACGTTTCGTCCCCGAGGTTTGCCCGCTGTACAAATCATTGTGATTGTAGTTTTGTGACTTGCAAACATGGAGGAAAATGTAGCGCTTGGTCAGCGTCGGGCCTCACTGTATTTGTTCTGTATAAGAAGTTGCATTCTATAAATACTCCCTCGTTTGGGCCATGTTTCGCTCCAGAGAAACAGAAAAATGACCTGAAATATCCAAGAGCAATGATGTATTAGCCTATCGAGTCATCTTATGGGAATCCTTGAACTATGTGACCGTTAGATGCAAGTTTTTATTCAGAACACAACACAAGTCTGTGAGGCCCGACGCCGACCAAGCGCTCCAGTCATAATCGACCTTTTCACCAGCGGAATCTCACCGTATACAGATAATGCAACATGTATATGTAGTGGAAAAAGATGCCGGCGTACTGACATGAAGTCATCTGACCCCACAGGCCAATATTTTGCGTGTATATATAAAAATACCGCATGGACCAGAAATGATTCATGCGTTGATTTGTAACCCAGCCACTCTTTTATTGTAGCTGCTCTTGCAGACATCTTCATTGACATGGCTATACGGCCCCTATCACCGGCTGGAGCAGTATTAGATACAGACATCCAAGAGCAATGACGTATTAGCCCTATCAAGTCATCTGATGGAAAGAGATGAACTATGTGACCGTTACATAGAAGAAACGGCTCAAACGGGAAAAATATTGGTAGAATTCAAGTTCTTATTCAGAGCACAAGTCGATGAGGCCCGACGCCGACCGAGCGCCTCATTCTCTACCATGTTAACCAGTCACAAACTACGGTCACAGTGATTTGCACAGATGGCAAGCCCCGGGGACGAAACGTTCACCAGTGTAATCTCACCAAATACAGATAGCAATTTAACGCCAAATATTTCGGTGGTGTAAAAAGATGCCGACGTACTCAGATGAAGTCATATCAGCACAGCAACAATAGAACTGCGGTTGAGATACAAGAACGCCATGGCATCCGATAATCAATCGAGGTCATCTGGATGTATATGGGGACAATGCAGTGAAGATATCAACCTGTGGAGGTAAAACTATTGTTATCTATTGTTATACGCCGTTCTCTCACAAGCATTGTATATTACCGCTTACTTGGACAAAGAGTGGAGACGATCCATGAGCATTCTAGGAATATTTCCCGTATATGGCGTATTGATATTTCCTCATTTTGTATTTATTCGGTGTCGTTCTAGAGTTAATTGTCAGGGTGTTTAGTTTTCTTTTATAGAAATAGACAAACTTCTGAGCTGTACTCCACGTAAACATATTTAATGCACAAGCTTTCGACTCTCATGCCAGAGCCTTTATCAAGTGATCTGTTGAATTTCATAAAATTGCCAGTAAATATACAGATTGTCCAATTTACTGGCAATTTTATGAAATTCAACAGATCACTTGATAAAGGCTCCGGCATGAGAGTCGAAAGCTTGTGCATTAAATATGTTTACGTGGAGTACAGCTCAGAAGTTTGTCTATTTCTATAAGCAACGAACCCACGTATCAGTCTAAAACAGTATAGTTTTCTTTTATTCATGCCTGCTATTTCATGTTTCATTTCATGAAGTGAGTGTATTCTCTGTCTGTATTTACTGATGATTTGATACTGTGAGTATGTTTCGCTAGATATTTTGCTGTATTTGATTATTTTAAGCACGAAGTTTCGTGATTCAGCGCTCGCCGAATGTGTTATACGAATAGTAGTATATGAAGTACATCATATCTATGTCTGTTTTCTTTTTTGTACTGTACATATTATGCATATACATGCATGGTTTAAACGAAGATTCAGCATACGGAAATACTAAATCATACGTTTAAGGTTTGTTTGTTTTGTGCAAGTATGTCTAGATTTACAGTCTATGGAAACCCGGTATGGTCATAACAGCCTATTTCAAACCGTATGCGTATTCCATTAGACGAATAGTTACGCCATTTAGATTCTAGGCTAAATTGGAATGGCCAAAAGATTTGCATTATACTTTCTATTCTGCAGTGCAATTCTAAGAAACCAAATCCGGAACGGGGCTGGAGAGGCCATACCACGACTACAATATTAAAATGAGCTACGAAACGCTTAAAATGGTTCACACAACGCCTAGAGAGATGTACAACGCATATGAGGCTATGCAACGCATAGATGGGCCATGCAACGCCTTGCGACGCCTAGTGGGGTCATGCGACGCCTAGTAGGGTTATTTAGACACATCATCCTTACTCCCAAACTTCATTTACTCTGGAAGATTTATTTAACAATCACAAAACGTTTCTCAGGGAAAGAGGTATTTGTCTTCCAACCAATCATAACGACATACCAAAAGTATACTGGACTCCCAAAATGCATAAATCACCATACAAAGCTAGATTCATAGCTGGTTCTAGAAGCTGCGCCACCAAGCTTCTTTCATCTCTATTGACGAGGGCTCTTCAGGAGATAAAAACATTTTGGGAAAGGTATTGCGCCACTATTTCTAAAAACTCTGGCGTGGAATGTATGTGGATATTGAAAAACTCAAAATGTCTTACGGAAGAACTTGATGCTAAAGGTCACATACCGTACAGACATGTTATCCACATGGGATTTCTCGACTCTATACTACAATCCCTCATCAGAACCTTATTGACCGTCTAAGTTCATTAATAGTATCTGTGTGCAAGAAAACTGATCGTAGATAAATTAATGTCGGAAGCCATAAAGCATTCTTTAGCTCTACTACATACAAGAGATATAATTCATGGGATGTTTCTTTGTTTATAGAGTTGCTTGAATTTCTCATTAAAAATATTTATGTGAAATTTGGCAACACAATATATCAGCAGCATATAGGTATTCCAATGGGTACTAATTGCGCACCCCTGTTGGCTGACCTATATCTGTTCTCTTATGAATATGACTATATGCAGGCGCTTTCAAAAATCGATCCATTCAAAGCCCGTTCCTTCTCATTCACGAACGCTATATAGACGATCTTCTCGCTGTGGATAATCGCTATATAAATGACACAGTGAAGGATATATATCCACCTTCACTGGATTTGAAGAAAACTACAGATAGTCCTACAGGCACATCATATGTAGATCTATATCTCTACAAAAACGAAGCGGGCATTCTCTCTCGTCGACTTTATGACGAAAGAGATGATTACAATTTCTACATCGTAAACTATCCCTTTCTGGACAGTAATATTCCAGTGGGACCTGCATATGGCGTATACATATCTCGCCTAGTAGCATTTGCTAGATCCTGTGTTAAATGTGACGATTTCAATCAACGTCACAAAACATTGTTGCAGAAACTTATAAAACAGGGCTATTCCACCAAGCCCATCCACTCAAAGTTTCTCAAATTTGGCGATACATATCGCATACTGATAGCAAAATACCATGGCGTTACGTTTCGTAACTTGTGTCTAATTCCGCTTAACCTGGGGCTAGGGGCCGTATGAACCGATGTACTTCAAGATCATCATGGTGCTCATATGAACAGTCACAATCAAAGCGTGACTGAGATGCATCATTCTCTAGATAACGACTTTACAACGATTATTATGGATTAAGAATACTGATCATCGATACGGATTTTATATTTTTGGAACATTATGATGTCTTGTCGGCATCATTGAAAACTGTTGACCGCTTCTCTCTTGCAGGAAACTAGCCTACGTTTATGTATAGTATGATTGTCCTTTTGAATTTGGTGCTAATACTGTTACATGGATATGGAATAGGTCTTTGGATTATGGACGCGGATATCCTTTAATGGGTGGCGGCTGAATTATGAATGACGGACTAGACGCTTGTATGCGATATAATCAACTAACTGTATGTCTGTAAGCAGAACTGTTCCGTGCCTTTATTGTCTTAGTATTCGTTTTTGCCAACGGAACGTGCGCTTTGTGACGGATTTTCATTTGAAAATTTGAATTTACCAATCAAATGTTTCAAAACTGGACGGTATCCCGTGATTCACTGTTGTTTCTGTTAAATCTGTTGTTGTTTCTTCAAGTCTCTTGCTCTGACCCTTGCTGGGCCTGTGGACGGACGCTTACCGATTCTGGGGTTTTCCTCACTGAAAGTGTGCGTCCACTAGCGGAACTACGTCAGGCCCAATATGTATGCCAGTCTATGATATCCAATGGCTATCCTCGCTCAAAAAATAAAAGTAATCAATCGGAGCGCGTCTAATGGAGGGCGTTATGATTCGAATTTAGCCATTCGGGACGCTTCTTAGACCGACTATTAACAGATTGGTATCGGTATATACAGTTGCCCAGGGGAGACTGTACGGTCTTCAATAGATGTGTGCGCTGTCTATCTATGCCCCTGCGTTCATTTTCGTGAACTCTTCCAAGTTAAATAATCGGCGAGGGTATGGCATTATCCATCCCGATTGATCAGATATGATAGAAATTGTTTTCGCCAGATATATAGGCCATTACTGAATGAGATATAACAGATAGATTGCACGTTTGTTTACAAATGTGGTTCAGTTAGTAAAAATTGTTATCTACTGATCGTATTGGCTGTTGGGTGGTTGCATTTCTTGCTATCAAGGGAAATCTAACATATGGCACCACTCTTGCTCAACAGTTCTATCCAAACAACGAAGGCTGATTACTACCGGTATCTCACACTAACGTAAGCTTAGCAGACGCCAGTCAGATTGTCTTAGAACGGGTAAGCAGAATCCTACAAGTTTCCATTGGAGGTAAGTTGGAAAAATATTTGTATTCGAAGTAACATTACTTTCTGGTCGTTTTCAGAAGAATAGTGTCGGTTTGTCGACACTTTTTGGGATATAGAACAGTTTTGGGATACAGACGTTGTCGACTCAAAGTTTGGGTTGGAATGTCTGTTTGACCGACAGTCTTGAGGTTTCTCATCCCAGATATATTGGGAGACATTATGTCTACGGCGAATCCAAGATAACCGCCTGGGGTTTGACCAATCGGCTACAATTGTAAATGAAAACTAGATCACGTAACTCCTGATCGGTGTAAGGACTTTACAATTTATCGGTTCAGCGGTGTCAAACAAACTGAAAGCGCGAAATCTGGCGGAGAAAGAAAGATAAATATGGCCACAAGCGAAAATAACGGTTTCCAAGAAATTGGCAAGTATTGACAGATTCTCAGTAACCAGGGAAGCACCGGACAACACCAAAACTTTAAAAACCAGCTTCGGAATTCTTCGAACCCCATGAAAATATGTTATCGCTAACAGAATTGGTCATACAAGCGTCTAGTCCAACATTCAATACTCAGCCGTCATCCATTAAATAATTTTCGCGTTCATAATCCATGGACCTAATTCATATAATAGCATTAGCACCAAATTAAAGGAATAAATCATAGTATACCCAAAACTAGGCTAGTTTCCTGCAAGAGAGATGCGGTCAACAATTTTCAATGATGACGGCCAGACATCTTGATTTTCCAAAAATGTCGTTATCTAGAGTGAGATCTTGCTCGCTACGCTCGTATTTTGCTATCAGCATGCGATATGTATTGTCAAATTGAGAAACTTTGAGTTGAGGCACTTGATGATATAACCCTTGTTTATGAGTTTCTGCAATAATGTTTTGCGTTGATTAAAATCGTCACATTTAACACATGACTAGCAAATGCTAATAGGCGAGATATGTATACGCCATATGCCGGTCCCTCTGGTATATTACTGTCCAGATAGGGATAGTTTAAGATATCGAAATTTTAATTATCTCTTTTGCTGAAAGTCGATGAAACAGACGACGCGCTTCCTTTTTATATTGATATAGGTCTAAATAAGATGTGCCGTTAGGGCCATCTTTAGTTTCCTTCAAATCCAGTGATGGTGGATAGATATCCTTCGCTGTCTCATTTATATAGTCATTATCTACAGCAAGACGATCATCTATATAGCGTTTGGTGATTGAGAAGGAACGGGCTTTGAGATAATCTGTTTTTGAAAGCGTCTGCATATAGCTGCATTTATACGAGAACAGATATAGGTCAGCCAAAAGGGTGCACAATTATTACCCTTTGGAATACCTATATGCTGTTGATATACTGTTCAACAGTATATTCATATTGATATAGATATTTTTAATGAGAAATGCAAGCAACTCAATAAACAAAGAAACATCCCATGTATAATATCCCTTGTATGTAGTAGTGCTAAAGAATGCTTTATGGCTTCTGACATTAATATATCGGCGATCAGTTTTCTCGACGCTGATACATTTAATGAACTAAGACGGCCTTAAGGTCCTGGTGAGAGATTTGTAGTACAGAGTCGAGCAATCCTATGTAGATACATATCTGTTGGATATTTGTCCTTTCGCATCTAGTTCTCATGTAAGACATTTTGAGTTTTACAATAGCCACATGCAAGAGTTCTTAGAAATAGTGACGCAATACCTTCACCTTAATGCAATACCTCATGAAGGGCCCTCGTCAACCGGGTTGAAAGAAGCTTGGTGGTGCAGCTTCTAGAACCAGCTATGAATCTGGCTTTGTATGGTGATTTATGCATTTTGGGAGTCCAGTACACTTTCGATCTATAGTTATGAGTGGTTGGAAGACAAAATACCTCTTCCTTTGAAAAACGTTTTGTAGTTCTTAAATAAATCTTACAGAGTAACTCCGGTTTACGAGTAAGTAGACGTATTCGGCGATGGTGTGGTCAAACTCAATTTCTTAACCAGCACTGGTAATAGTAATATTTACATATGAACATTATATTATTTGAAGCTTTGTCTGCTGGGACTATGACGAATTTAATCTGGAGATTCGCTTGGGGAAGGGTACTACTGTCAGTACGGCGGATTGTTTCAACGACTTTGTTCTCGGTGAGGTCTAACCAGTCAGCGAGTACTCTATGTTCAACTTCTTCTTGTTTTGACCACTCTATAACATACTTTTCCAGTGCAGTCAGGACTAACTTCTAGTCAGCCTTCAGGTTTATATTTCTCGGCTCTCTATATTCAGGTTCCATCATCAGGAGCGTTTTAGGTCTTCATCACTCACTATATCAAGGTTACCAGTCACAAAATGCTTGCATGATGTATAAAATAAGTTATTCGATTCACAATCACAACTATAAACTCCGGACGTTTATACGTTCCAGTCAAACCGCCATGGATGCGCTCTTGTTGATAGGGGAGGCATCAGCCGCTAGTGGATAGCGCCATGGGTACCATCTTGTTGATCGGGGAGGAATCAGCAAAGTTCAGATGTGTGATATCTGACCAGGTATACCTCATAAAATGTTTTCGCTGCCCAAATCGGCAATACCATTCAGGTTGTTATGGGCGTATATTATATACTTCATATTTTCCACACTGATTGATATAGAAGGAATGTTTATTATTATTATTATTATTCATGAATGCGAAAATCAAAGTCGCCATACCAGAATCTTTAACCGTCGGCTTCCCACCTCTTCCCACTTCCCTTATATGTGTTGTAATTTTTACCTGTATATGGCGAGATTCTGCTGGTGGACGTTTCGTCCCCGAGGCCCGCCCCCTGTACAGACCATTTGGTCTTTGATATATGTTGGCATTGTGGGAAGTTGATGCTGGGTCGACATCGGGCTTTACAGACTAGTCTTTTGTGTTAAATGCCGTCATTTTCATCTGACGACGATACAGCTCACCAATCCCCAGTGTACGAGTTGTCACAGCGAAACGGCTCACCAATTACCAATATACGAGCATTTCCATCATAGCTCTCTAGATTTGTATCTAATACCGCTTATGTCGGTGCTAGGGGCCGTGTGGTCATATCATCCAAATTGCCGCATGAACAGGTACAATAAAAGCGTACCTGAGATACAACACATATCACGAATCGTTAGATTCTTGGTATGTGATTTAGAATAGGTTAACCGGAAGACTATACTGTGAAGTCATGTGGCTCTGTCAGTATGTCGGCACCTCTTCCCACTTCCCTTATATGTGTTGTAATTCACTAAGTTAATTCCGAGAATGTATTATGTGAGAAATCCGTCATTTTGATTGACCCATGATGGCCATTTGTTACGGTTTGCAGAGTGAAGACTCACAATCACCCTGGAACAGCTCAATATCATCGAGCATGTAGGCCAAGGTACGCAGTGATGATCATGGAGCATGTAGGCCAAGGTACGCAGTGATGATCATGGAGCATGTAGGCCAAGGTACGCAGTGATGATCATGGAACATGTACGCCAAGGTACGCAGTGATGATCATGGAGCATGTACGCCAAGGTACGCAGTGATGATCATGGAGCATGTACGCCAAGGTACGCAGTGATGATCATGGAGCATGTACGCCAAGGTACGCAGTGATGATTGCTGCGGACGTGGGGACTATTATATGGAAATGTTATCATCTAGTATGGTCGCCAAATTATTCAGCGAATCGGAAAACCTAACGTTGTTTTCATGCTTAAACGTCACCTAGCATCTAATTGTATTATGAAATCTGAAAGTGATTTATTAACTTTGTCTTCGCGAAATTAGCCGTATACTCGAAATTAGCCGTCTACTGTCATGTATTCGTAACGCAGACTTTTTTTTCATCTCCGAAACCTCAAAATACTTGATCGCGGTGTTTTCTTACGTATGTTAACCACATCTGTATCGATACAACTGTTCCAATAAAAAAAAGGAGTCACTGTCAAGCCTGTCACTGGCAGACGAAAATAGTGAATGTCTAGACGAAGCCCTGTTTGTTTTCTGTAGCGGAAGCCCAAGGATGAAACGGATATGATCGGTAATCAAAATAGTCGACTGATTTCAGTACCGGTACTGCTTTTTTATTTGTTTTCTTTTCCACACTTTTACATGATTGTAGGTTAAAAATGAATAAGGGTTGTTTGTATTGTCGATGGTAACCAACGGCTAACAGAAGAGCAGTGACGTTAACACACTGCCTGCCAGTTAGTGGTCAATATTAACAAGCCCCTCCAGAGATCTTCGGTACAATTACTCGGACGTATTGCCTTTTGCGAAAAATATAGACGTTTTATTTAATCATTATGGCGACCATATGATCATTTTAAAAGAACATTGTAACAATTATAAGATCTAAGTACACAAATAAATGGCCATTCTTCCCACACCCGAACATGACTTCTATAACGCATTTGACTTGCCGTCTGAAATATATTTCAAATTTGAAATTGCATGAGTCAAAACGGAAAAAATGTGCGAAGAAAATTTGAAATATACAATATACACAGTGTAGGTTGTCAAGGTCATGAATATGGCAGTAAACTATATATTGGGGTGTGTGCGATTTACTCCACAATGTCCTACATTATGAGTTTGGAACTGAATATTAAGAACGGTTCTGAATAAACGACTGCATAACACAACATTTTGACGCATTTTGTTGAATTTGGATACACAGTGATCTACATACTGTCAGATTAAACTTTAACCTATAGGCGTCTGGTCCGTCCGTCATTCATAATCCAGCCGTCGTCCATTAAAGAATATACGCGTCCATAATCCAAAGACCTATCCCATATTCCACATAACAGCATTAGTACCAAATTCAAAAAGACATCCTGCAAGAGAGAAGCGGTCAACAGTTTTCAATGAGGCCGCAAGACATCATGATGTTCCAAAAATATCAAATCCGTATCACTGATCAGTTTTCTTAATCCATATGATATTGGTTGTAAAGTCGTCATCTAGAGAATGATGTATCCCAGTCACGCTTGATTGTGACTGTTCATATGAGCACCACGAGGATCCTGAAGTACATGGGTTCATATACGGCCTCTAACCCCGGTTTAAGCGGAATTGAACACAAGTTACGAAACGTAACACCATAGATCTTGCACGCTACGCTCGTATTTTGCTATCAGCATGCGATATATATGGCCAAATTTGAGAAAATTTGAGTAGAGGCGCTTGGTGGTGTAGCCCTGTTTTATAAGTTTCTGCAACAATGTTTTGTGACGTTGATTAAAATCGTCACATTTAACACAAGATATAGCAAATGCTACTAGGCGTGATATGTATACGCCATATGCAGATCCCACTGGAATATTACTGTCCAGAAAGGGATAGTTTATGATGTCGAAATTGTAATCATCTCTTTTGTCATACAGTCGACGAGAGAGAAGGCCCGCTTCATTTTTATAGAGATATAGGTCTAAATACGATGTGCCTGTAGGGTTATCTGTAGTTTCCTTCAAATCCAGTGAAGGTGGATATATATCCTTCACTGCGTCATTTATATAGCGATTATCCACAGCGAGTGCCATTACTGAACTTTGTTTTCATTCCTTGCTTGTTCTGAATTGGTGCTAACTGTAGTTATGTGGACGACCACTGAAAAGTGACGCTTATACTCACAGCGTAGCGCTGCATCCTAGCCAAAGACATCAACTCGACTCGACAGAGGTCATAATATACGCCGCTTTCCTGGATCAGGAACCAGTCGTCTCCAGTCTTGTCCATTCAAGGTTAGCCGAATCAACGGGCAAGGCACCACGTTTCTTCGACTGATTCTTTCTATGTCCAGGTACTTCCGAAGATGCAAGGAGGAATATCTGCATGAAGTTTCTCAACTTCGTCAGCTGTGAATCATATGAACTTCAGTGATGGCCAGGTTGGTATATGCAATACCATTTGCAAAATCGTGTCTTCCGACCAGAGTACTGATCGGATACGATCTGCCTTCTGCCAGTGGGACCTGCATATCATGATGGCGTATACATATTTCGCCTAGTAGCATTTGCTAGATCCTGTGTTAAATGTGACGATTTTAATCAACGTCACAAAACATTGTTGCAGAAACTACAGAGCTACACCACCAAGCGCCTCCACTCAAAGTTTCTCAAATTTGGCGATACATATCGCATGCTGATAGCAAAATACAAGCGTAACGTGCAAGACCTATGGCGTTACGTTTGGTAACTTGTGTCTAATTACGCTTAACCCGGGGCTAGGGGCCGTATAAACCCATGTACTTCAAGATCCTCATATTACTCATATGAACAGTCACAATCAAAGCGTGACTGAGATACATCATCCTTTAGATGACGACTTTACAATATTATGGATTAAGAATACTGATCAGCGATACGGATTTGATATTTTTGGAACATGATGATGTCTTGCCGGCATCATTGAAAACTGTTGACCGCTTCTCTCTTGCAGGAAACAAGCCTATGTTTATGTATACTATGATTGTCTTTTTGAATTTTGTGCTAATACTGTTATATGGAATATGGAATAGGTCTTTGGATTATGGACGCGGATATTCTTTAATGGACGACGGCTGAATGATGAATGACGGACCAGACGCTTGTAATCCAGTCAGGACAAGGACCATCCGCTGTATATTATGGAATAAGAAAGGCAGAAAAAGCTCTTGAAAGACACCACCTAATTGCATGGATGTATACTGACGTTGATATTGCAGGCGAGCCACAGAATTTTGCATATATAGTTAATTCTAAGGAATCAAAGATCTGGTTAAACTTCAGGATGTAAAAACGCTGAAATTCCTGCTCTTGCGTAAAATGTTATCAACCGCAGACCAAAGTTGATTAATTCTATCTCTATTCATGGTGATCTCATCAAAAATCATGTCGTATTCCAGTAGCAAATTCGTTGAAGAAATGTGCAGTACCATTAGTAGCCGTGAGCGTGATTTATATCAGTGCCGGAGGCGTTCCAATTCTCTGGCACTGGCCACCCCAAACAGGGCAGAACAGATATCACCTAATAAATCCAATAAACCTCGACGAATTCGGTTAGGTCTAGGTATATAGGAACTAGCGCACCCAGCTTGAACAGTTAGATGATGAAAATGATGAAATAGACAAGATATCGTTACGTGCCACTCGACTGTTGCGAAGAGACTGATTATTCACATGATAAAGTTCCTTCACACGGACATGAAAGTCGGTGAGCATCTGTGCTGGAGTATTGTCCACGATTACCGTCCATTCGGCTTTAGGTATGTTAATGGGTGTTTGACCAGTAACAAGAACGTCATTCTGCAACGGCGCAATCACACTCCAAACCAAGGAAAATTGAATTACGAGAAACAATTACTGGCACAAACATAACTAGTCATATATGGAGTGATAGCGAAACGTATGAGTGCGAAATTGTTTGTGACAGAAAACCGGAGACGGTAACATCTGTGGTTTGCGCAAATAATAGCCTGTACCGTATCCATATCATTATGGCTCGAGGCGTCCTCCTCATTGACTTGCTCTTCCAGTATATCAACATTAGAAGTGTCACTTACATCTTGACTGTCAACGTCAACATCGGCTGCCCAGACACAGTGGACGTTTGCTTCAGATTTCAGATTCAGGTTCAGAATTGGGCTGTATAGGAGATGGAGAGGAGACTGGCAACTGTCTATCAGTTTTTCAAGTTACACACCTTCACATGCTCATGAGGCAAATGCGTGCAAAATGTTCTGGCATGTAAAGGGTCTCGATAGGCCATCAAAGCAGACCTCAGTTCACTCTTAATGCCGTGATTGATTATTGACTACTATCTGACGAATAATTCTTAATAGTTTAGTTAAAGCGTTCAGTCCTGCCACTTGTTTGCGAATGGTATGGCGTTGTTTTTCTATGATATATACCTGGCAATCGAATTTTCTCTCTCAAATCATTGACATTAAATCATTTGCTTCGATAGCTTATAACTATTTCTGGAATGCCATGTTGTGAACGATATTCTTTTTTAATTTACTCTCGGCATTTTCAGTCGTCTCGCATTCAGCCCATGCAGAATAATGATCAACTACTGTCAAAATAAGGTATTCCCTATCGATAAGCGTACTAACGGTCCAATATCCCTTGCGATAATCTGACCTTGATAATTCGGCAAAGGCATCTGGGTATACATCGTTCGCGAGAGTACCGGTACTCGTCTGTTAAACCATGGAGCCTACAAGTCTCTTGTAGGCTCCATGGTTAAACTGGCAAGTGTTAAACACCTCAATAATATCTTCCCTCCTACCTTGCCATATAAAACCGCCCTGAACCAAACATAGGGCCCTTGGCGACCGGCACGAACATAAACCTGGTTTATTACCTGGATACGAAACACCGAGGTCGAAAAAGTTCTGGAGTACTTTGCATATAAAGCCGAAGTTCAGCTAAATTGAATACAAAACCCCCATTATTCACAGCATGCTCATCAGTAGGAAGGATAAAGAGACAAGCAAACTCTTTATGTTGCTGTTTGCGAAGATCGCCCAGATCAATATCATATAGGGTAAGCAGTACACACCTTCAGGAACGTAATAATAATGTAATCTTCTGTATCAAAGATTGCAATTTCCGGTCGTTTGCGAAACCGTAACACCATATCGGCCCGAATATTCCTACTGCCTCTGATATACTCAAATTGGCAACCATATCCAGTTATCAACTGTCCAACGCTGTACTTCTGTGTTCCTGACCTCATTAATGAACAATTGTTTTGAAGGTTTGTCGTCAGAGTAAACAACAAAGTCTGCACCATGATATAATACAGGTAGGGTCTCAGCTTTTGCAAAGCATAAATGATGGTATCTTTCTCAATGACCGGCCAATTCAATTGACTGTCCTTCAAGGTGGTAGAAATGTATTGAATAACCTTAACAATACCATGATCATCTTCATGAACAAGAATGGCCCCCACTGCGTAACTTGTACGACTTTTGAAGATTCGGATAAGCCGAAACAAATGCAGAAGATACGTTTAACTTCGTCAAAGGCATCTTGTTGGGGCTGTCCCCACTTGAACCGTACATGCTTTCGTGTGAGCAACATGGAAGGTTCTACAAGGATGGGACATTGGGAATGAATGTTCGATAATATCGGAGCAAATCAAGCAGATAACGGACTTCACTAACAGATTTAGAAGGCGATTTTATGTTCTTGCGGGGAAACACCATGCTGTGAAATGTCATACACAAACATATCCATTGATTTTGCGGCAACAACGCACCATGTTTGTAAGTTGTACACTAAAAGCGTTCTTACACCAGCTTCAAGTGTGAAGGATGCTCAGTTTCGTAAAGTGAATAAATAACAATTCATCGACGTATCTTAAAACAAACTTACCAATATAATGATGGCAAATGACATTCATGGCCCTCTGAATAACTTAAATTGAGTTGGCAGAGAAACCCACTCACAAATACCCTTAGGGCAAACGAATGCAGTCTATTCAATGTCTTTCGGTGCGACAGGTATCTCCCAATATCCGGATTTAGGGACTAATGTTGTAAATATAGAGGCACCTAGCACAGTAAAAAAAAGTCTGAAATGGATAGCTATCTTTTTAGTTACAGGATTCAACTTCCGAAAATCAATACAAACCCTTAGCAAACGATCTTTCTGTGGTAGATGTGTACTAGGCGACGCCCAAGGTGATGAAGTTGGATGAATCACACCTGCCTGTAATATCTCCTTTACATAATCCTGCGCAACATGCTGTTTCATCAACGGTATTCTGTAGACAAGTCGTCTGTTGAGTGGATGATCACCCATTGGAAACGTACATTTTACCCTGCGAACTTTTTCAGTCCATTACAAGCGTACCACTTTGTGGATGTTCGGATATCCCTTCGTCTCCCCCACACTTCCAGTTGCGTCAATCCTCGCGAATGGGCCGAAAACAGACGATAGTTATGTCCGTACCATCTCATTCGACCTTGCAGATAATAAAGTTGAGCTCGTCCCATGTGTAATGCCTCCGATCCCCCAAAACACACTCATGGTACATCAATGGAACAACAATAAGGCGCGAGAAAAGCACACAGAAATTTTAACGGCGTTTCATTATCAGCATATATCACGCCCGTCAACTGATCTTTCCCCGAAGGTTTTGACAAACATCCTGACGTAACAATGACGTACATGCACCTGTGTCCACCAACGCTGTTATCTCCTGACCGTCCAGACTAAATTGGGCCGAGAACCTCATCGGTCTGCCGATTGTCGTAAAATATTCTATGAAACTGGCCCACTTTGTTAAAGGACAACGGCGGAAATATTGAATGACGGACTACATGCTCGTATTGTTGACCGCCTTCCAAACCATCGATCCGAGAGGTAATTTGTATCCTCTATCCTTCTAGGGCACTATTCCTTTTGCAAATCTTTTCAGGGCAGAGCTCAATACAAGTCCAAGATGCATTAATCTCTGCAGCAGCCGGCTCATCTAAATTCTTTGTGGATATAGGTCTAAACAAGACCTTTGGTCATCCGTATATGTCATTGCAATATATACATTATCTGCGGGACGGTTCAAGATAATTTTACGCGCTTACCGATTAGCGATTTCACATAAGCGCGCAGCACAACATGTTTGGAATCTTCGTTGGTGGCCAGGAAGGCTCGGAGAGCAAGATAACGAAACCGTCTGTTAGATGAAATAACAACCTTGTCAGGTCTCCGAAGAATAGTCTCCAGTTCACAATTTAGCGATGAAGTCCCTGCTGTCGTCCACGATGCAATGTGTGCTTGACTCCCTTGTATCTCCTTCACAGCTTGCGTGGCCAAATGACATTCATCTACCCACTCAAGCACGTCAGCCGGAATTATTCACGTTTGCCTATTTTCGATACATCATCACATAACTGTTCTCGTTGTAAGCACGATCTCTCATTCACTGCATTATTCTCAAGTAAAGCGTTAACCAAGGATTCACACCATGTGCTATCGCCTACAGTTCTTGAACACGTACCGATTGATCGGTCATATCTGTCGTTGTCGCTCTGGTATTTCCAAGATTCGATTTCCGGTTGCCTCTGAAGATTATCCATAAAAGGCTCGATACGTTGTTTGAAACAAATTGGTGTTTATTCCTTCACAGCAATTGACAAACAGCAAAATGACAGTCTAGTTTCAAACACAGTTAACAGAATGCAGATGTAAAAGGCTTACTCGTACTCCAGTTACATTCAAATTTAAGGATGTCCGCTGGTGGTAAATCAAAGTAATTAACTTTTTGAATAATGTGCGTTGTTGCATTCATAATTGTGTAATATGAGGAAAAACAAAGAAAAAATATAGGTTGGTGTGCACTTTTTAGCTGTAGGCAACGTTAAGTGAGCTGAGCCATGCTCAATTTGATAACCCAAAAAGCATAGGGAATAGCCCTAGTTTTGAAGCATATTCATGAAAAATTCATATAAGTAGTATTTAACTTTTTCTTATATTCTAACTGTTTGCAGATAATCACAATGTCTATCAAAATTTAGCAAATTGGATGGATGTTGGTGTGCAAAATTCTCGGCTAGAAGGTTTTTTAAGGAAATCCCCATCTCTTAACCTAGAGAAGGGAGATAACCCAATAGAAAAACAGGCAAAATGGCTGCCATAGCCAAAAACCACCAGCGGACATCCTTAACTGCGTATACAAAACACTTGAACAAAACAATTAAGTCACAAATTTATCACTAACCAGTCACGGCTAGATGCTACCGTTAACAAGCGGTGATTTAACGATTGGATACTTTCTTTGACAGGCATTTAGAGTCGGCGTAGAAAACACAAGGCTATTCCATGAATAACAATTTCTTTATTGCTGTGGAGCTGACGTTTCGTTGGAGATACTTCCAACTTTTTTAAGCTAATGAACTAAAGGGCAGAGAGAACGATACTGATACAAATGAATAACAAAACAATTGGACCCCAATAGGTGATTCACGAGGGTCCTGTCAGGTAAATTTGGGATAATATAAACAGTAAGCTTGGTGGGTAATCTGCCGATCTTCTGACCAGGGTATAGACAATGGATGATTACAGAATAATTATAAATAGCTGCATGGATAATGGTGACAATGATAGTACTAAATATGTGAGGACTACATAAATAATCAAGGGATTGAAACATGAATAAATGACAGTGCATGTGAGTAATATATGTAC
>JAVTVY010012331.1:0-50612 GCA_036873755.1 Hanleya hanleyi
ATTTTTCATTGTTAACCCTATCTGGCCTGGGGATTAAAATAAAAAAAATATCCCTGGGAAATTTAATTTGACACGGCAATTAATTTTTTAGACGCACTCCGAGTGCATCCATTAATAGTCTGGACACCTACGAGAATTAAAAATAAAATATTAGCAGGGTTAACAGCGTCTGGGAAGTGCTCATCATTTCCCAAACAACACGCCTACCGCTGTAAAAATAGTCAAACCCAGGAGCAACTAAAAAGGATAACTCTTGGGTCCCAAACGAATAAGGGGGCACTACTCTGCAGGCATTTGTGTGTATGCGTGTAGTGATACATTACCCGCTGGTACTTTTCAACCCGCCCTCACTGCGCGCGTGACTTTGGAAAAATTGCAAAGATTGGCGCCTAGCTTGTGTTTTCGTACCGTCATCCCAGGGTCTGTTTTGATCATTTTTCTACAATTCTCATGATCGAAACGAGCTGGAATTTTCAGGGCACGCGTATCGAGTAATCAGGGATAGACTGGTGCTATTTTTAATGCAGAAAATGAATTTATTTTCAGTGGCCCGGGTTTTCAGTATTTTCGTATCGGCTCGAGAACCCAGTAAAAAATTAAAATTCATGACGTAGACCAGAGCTAGACGGTTGAAATTTTTAATAGGAGCCCTTGATTTATGTGAGCTGAATTAGAACTAAAAATTCTACGGGGGCCTGACAGTTATTGTACACTAACAATCGTTTATAAATTCCTAAGAAACACACCCAGAGTTTATAGAGATTTTTCTCTCTCTGCCATTTCGATTGCTGTCACCTGGGTCCGCGCGATGTGCATAAATACTCGCCCTCTGGAATAACTTTACCACAAAACTTTGACGTTCTCAAGAAACCATGGCCAACAACACAATTTCCAGTGAAGCTACGATGCCAAGAAGAAGAAGACGACCAATGAATAGAAGGATAGAGGAGAGCGAGGATGACGAGGGAGAAGATATCCCGTATTTGACCAGGGAAAAACAAAGGAGCATGAAACGAGAAATAAAATGGTTTTGGCAGCAGGAATTTCGGAGCTGGAGAGCCATGCTGCGGGGGGAGGTGGGAACCATGCACCCCAGCACCGCCCAGAATGTTAGGAATTTACTGAATGCTGCAAGCAGTACAGTGGACGAGCCGGGTTGGTTCTACCTATTGAGTAGGGTAATGAATGAAGACAGACGTACCACTCCACCTCCCGTAATGACGGTGCAACCATTCCAGTCAACCCCACCGAACCCCTTCCCTCTTCAAGAGCTGCCAGTCCCGGTGTTTCCTGACCCCCCGTCAACCACAGTGATAGCTCCAGCTAATTTTCTCGATGGACTACCAATTATGGCTAACAGTAGTGAAGATGAAGATGATGACAGGCCAGTGATGAGGCATTACTACACCCGTGATGAGGAGGGATATTTCACCTGCCACAGACACACAGTATAGAAAGTAGGCTACTTCTCGTCAATAAAAGACGTTAAAATAATAAACTGTCCTTGTCAGGACAAAAAAAATAAAAAAAAAAAAAAAAATTCCTTCGAAAGAGGATGCTTTTTTAACTTGAGAACATCAATTATATAAGCACAGAATGTCCCACATTTTTCCCTCTTTTCTTAGCAAAACTGCATTCATCCAAAAATACAACCCCTGTCCACTATCAACCGTTCTTGTGAGAACGAATCTCTTATATATACACAGGATTTATTTTTTCTTTTTTCTCTATCCCCCCTCATTAATTTAATATTACATAGTCCCAGGGATAAGGGACTTTAAAAATTGTTTTAAAAACCCCGGTATAAGGGGTAGGAAAATTTATTTTGATAAGCGTGGGGGTTATGTCCATTAATTTAATATTACAGTCCGAGGGTATAATGGACTTAATTTATTTTCATAAGCGTGGGGAATTTATTTTCAACGAACACAGGGCTGTGATTCTCGTGTTTAATTTTTTGTGCATAGTTAGAAGTTCCCTTTCGAAAAACATGGGTGGTTTTTAAAAAAACCTTTGGAATCTGTAGTAAATATAGCCATTTACTCCGTTGATTGGGCCGATATCCTAGCATCACAGACAGGACAGGTTACATATAGTAATTGACACTGTACAGGTGTGTTGTGGAACGGTATACAGGTGGATATCCCGGCTCGACGGTGAATGCAAATTTCACAAAGTGCTTGGTGTCCACATGGTCCGACCGCGTACTTTGCAAACGGGTTCGCGCATTCCACACAGTGAATATATAATGCGCTTTTTCGTTCGGTGTAGCATCCTAATGTTGAAGTTGTAATGGCCCAGACATAATTTGCGGCGTCGTGGTAGTGCATTTTTTTTTTTTTGGGCACTATTTTCTTGATCTTCTCCCCTGTTATTCGGTTGGGTGTTGTAGCCTTTCTTTGTTTCCGCTGTTGTAGTCTAGTTGCGTTTTGTCTTCCATCGTCTACTCTCTTCAAATCTTGGTCTTCTTCTGTGTTTCTTGAATCTTTTTTTTTCTCTGGTGTAGTCTCTTGTACCGTGTTGTTGTCGTCGTCCTGTTTCAACAGCGTTGCTAGCAGGCTATCAATCTCGTCCATTTTTTCAGCTGGATTAACATCGGCTGGGGCTGCAAGGTCGTGACTCGTTGTTGCTGCAGGGTCTGTAGTAGTAGTAGTTACAGGATTATTCCGGGGTGGTGAAGGTAGAAATATTTCCTTCATGATTTCCGCTATCCACGGGTCGTCTTCTTCCAAATTAATTATACCTGGCAGGAGTTGATTCTCATCATTTGGGAACAAGTCTGCTGTATCAATACTCATGATTTCAGTACAGAGTAGTGATGGCTCCATGACTGGGTCCTCAAGTGTGAATAATTAAAAAATTCTGAGAGCTATTTATAGGGTAAAAGATGCGGACGTCAGCGAGACAACACTCTAGCTATAGGCTATATTTTTTTACGACAAAATATCTGTGTTTGTTTTCCAATTTTAAACAGCTTGTCATTTTATAATAATTGTGAACACACCCATATTTTTATTACAAGTTGAACTGCGGCAATTGAGTGTATAGTAGTAAATTTTTTTAACAGTCTAACGTTACAATAGGTGATTATTTATTAATTTTAGTCATTTTGAAACCCGTAAGGTTCGTGTAAGTTAGTATGAAAAACCCAGGTACAATGGAAAATAAATTGATTTTCCTGATTAAAAAAATTACGTGTAAACTATGGGTTACTCTTATAATAGTGCCCTAAAAATTATAAAGATTTATCGAAAAAATAATAGGTAATTTTAATGCTTGGGCTATGTATGGTGACACAGCTCTCTATACAGTAGATCAATCTATCTTGCACTAACGCCGTCCGATTTTGCACTCACTCACACCCGCCGCCATTTTGAAACACACCTGCTACCAACAAGCCACCATTTTGGCAAAAATCCAAAGACCTCATTTGCATATTTTCAGGGAAATAACAGGCCGCCATCTTGAAAACCGACTACCCCTAACCTACAAAAAACAGGCCGACATCTTGAAAATATGCAAATGAAGGCTGGGGATCGGGAAAGTGGAATGTTGGGGATCGGGAAAGTGAAATTGACCTTGACCACCATCTTGAAAACCGACTACCCTAACATACAAAAAACAAGCCACCATCTTGAAACACACACACACACAGCCGAGTATAAATAACGTGTATGTTCACACATTTTATTAACAACTACACATCATGAGTTTAAGACGACGAGCCTTATTTACCCATCAACCTAGAGATCCAAGGAATAGGGGTACAGAAGAAGAACATAGCGAGATAATTACCCGGGAAGAAGATGGCGGACTGACTATTGTCTCCAGTTTTCAACGCGTTCTTGAAGATGTAACGAGGTTAAGAAGTACAGAAGAAGAACTCGGGGAAAGTGAACAAGACAACAACAACAGAATGGAGGAGGACATACAACAAGAAGATAACCAGGACGACACCCGTGATAGAGAACTAGCCAGTGTATGGTTAACTACTAGACCTCCATCAACCACCACTTCGACTGCAGACACTGAAACAAGAGCACGATGCCGACACACAGATGAAATATCACGCCTCAACGAACAAATTATCGACATGAGGGGAGCGATGTTGGGAATGGAAACCACAATGGCGGGATTGGAAGAGGAAATTGCCAGACAAAAGAAACTACGACATCATGAAGAAAAAATCAAACAATGTAGCATCTGCTCGAATGAAGAAAGCTTATACGCGGTTCTACCCTGTGGACATCTGTGTAT
Source organism: Hanleya hanleyi (assembly GCA_036873755.1). Lineage (NCBI taxonomy): Eukaryota > Metazoa > Mollusca > Polyplacophora > Lepidopleurida > Hanleyidae > Hanleya > Hanleya hanleyi. Next base: position 4,258 of record JAVTVY010012331.1, read on the forward strand.
GTGCAAGGATTGCTGGATCCAACTCACATGTGAAGGAGCCCAATGCCGATGCGTTGACGCCGGAGAGGTGCATTTCAAGATAAGATGTCCCATTTGTCGAAAACATGTAGGAGGAGTGAGGCGAATATTCCGCGCTTAAAGTGTGTCGTATCACACTATCAAAGGCCCTTTTCAGGGCCAACCCATCTTTCCGAAAGAGAAACTTCTTTCATTAGCACACCAACTTAACATCAGCTCCAATCATGCTTTTTTGCCCCCAAAAAAAAAAATTTTTTTTTTCCAAAAAAAAATTTCGTACACAAGGTCAAAAATTTTTTTTTGAGGTAGCGGGTCGAGTGAGGTATCATATTGAAGCTGACGTGAAATGCTTCACATTGATACCTCACTCGACCCGATTGGACCACTAGGAGCTGCCCTAACGCCAAACATCAATATCAACATCAATCAACATCAATCTTCAAAATACCTTTAGAGGTGCCCCTAGTGGACCAATCGGGTCGAGTCCGGTATCATTGTGAAGCATTTCACGTCAGCTTCAATTGGATACCTCACTCGATCCACTACCGCCAAAATAAAAAAAAAAAAAAAAATAAAAAATCAAACTTCGTACACGAGATGTTGATATCGATGTGCAAAATAACCTTTTTGGCGTTAGAGGCGTCCCTAGTGGTCCAATCGGGTCGAGTGAGGTATTAAATTGAAGGTGACGTGAAGGAGCATCTGATAGACTGGGTGTGGGCTTGAATTAGGGTAATTCTGCGCATGCGCGAAGATAATATGAAAAATATCAATCTTCAAAAATAGCCTGTTTGAGGTTAGAGGCGTCCCTAATGGTGCAATCGGGTCGAATGAGGTATCAAATTGAAGGTAACGTGAAGGCGCATCTGATAGACTGGGTGTGGGTTGAACTATCAGCATTCTGCGCATGCGTAATCTTCAAAACACCTTTTTGGAGTTAGAGGCGCCCCTAGTGGTCCAATGGGGTCGAGTGAGGTATCAATCTGAAACATTTCACGTCAGCTTCAATTTGACACCTCACTCGACCCACTACCTGCAAAATAAAAATAATCCTCGCACACCAGGTTTTGCTATCGAACTGCAAAATAACCTTTTTGGTGTTAGGGGCGCCCCTAGTGGCCCGATGGGGTCGAGTGAGGTATCAATGTGAAGGTGAGATGAAGGGCCATCTGATGGACTGGTGTGGGTTGAACTATCAGCATTCTGCGCATGCGCAAGAATGGAAATAGACGTTTTTGGAGCTATTTGACTATTAAAAAGGAAAAAGAACACATTTTTTTCAATTTTCTACATATTTTTTTATTAACACACAATGAACGTATTCACAATTGAATTTAATACCAATTATATGTAAGTATTGAATTTTAAATACAATTAACAGTGAAAAAAAACTCTGAATTTTTGTAATACAATGTCTCCAGATCAATACATGTTTTCCTTGTTCTCAATAGTTCTTCAACAAGACTTGTTTGAATTCTTCATCATCTTTCTGTCCTTGGTGGGTATAGATGTACGTCACAACCTCTTCACGTGGAATTTTGGAAGGACAAGCCGCTACCACTGCCAGCATAATTTCCATCTCGGTAACAGCCTGTAGTGCTTCAGTGAGGTCCGCGTATGAGGCCACCAGAGTGTTCAGGTGAGGTCTGATGAGCTGCAGGACTGTCTCGATGTACTTCTCAGCTATATAGGTCGACACCTGGTAGGTCAGAGTTTGCCTAATTGTACTGGCAAGACCCTGCAACTCCCGCCACGCTGTTAATTTCAATGTGACACCTTGAGGACAAGCCACCAGCTCTTGCGTATCTAAGCGTTTTCGCCATTTTCGAATATGAACGAGGAGCTGGTCATTGAAATAAGCACAACTCACATAGATGTCGTCAGCCACATGTAATTTCGCTTCGTCCTTTCCCTGGTCACGAATAATCGCATCGATGGCGTAATCAAGGGCCTCCAGTTTTTGCCAGGTGTCCAAGTTCAGGGTAATATGTTTACCAGGTCTGTCATTAAACCCCGCTGAATTAAAATGCACTTCTGCGTCTTTGACACTCACCGTCAAATAAGGTGAAAGCTCCCAAATGTCCTTGTGGGCTGTCTGGTGAGCCGCTTCGATCAGATTGTTGATCTCCTGGACAGACATAGGAAGTTGTTGTTTCACAGGCACTTGCTGGGGTACTACGACTGGCGCCTCAATCACTGGTATTACTAACGGTGTTAAACGGGGACGTTTGGGGCGGCCAGCGCGTTTAGCAGATGTAGTACTCTCTGGGGTAGTGTGCGTACGTTTGCTGGCTGTACGGGTAGTGTCCATCACTAAGATCTCTTCATCTTGTATAACGTCGTCGTCGTCGGCTTCAAGTAAATGTGCTAGTTCAGCATTTCCCGTGATATTCAACGCCTCCACGAAGGCTAGCAATCCATAGTAGGTAAATTGCCGTACCTCATGGATGAGGGCTGTGTTTTGGGCTGAAGGGGTTTTCTCCGCCATGATTTCTTCGACACTCTGTTCCAGGAGTAGGTTTTCCTCCGCCATAAGGAAATCACATAATTCATCCACATGCTTCATCTCATCCATGAAACGAAGACGGTGCTTGTCAAGCCTCGCTAAAAATAATGATGATGACGTCATGACTATAGCTGGGTGGCTGGCTGGGTAGCTAGAGGTGAAGCAAGCAGGCAGGCTAACAGAGAGAGACAGGCAGGCTGGTCAAGTCAAGTAAGTCCCAGTAGTACGCAGAGTAATGCATTGAATACTGACCTTTCCCTAAAAATGGACTCCTTTTATAACCCATTGAACCTCATTTGCATATTTTCAGCGGATCACAGGCCGCCATCTTGAAAAACGACCACCCCTCACACACAAAAAACAAGCCGCCATCTTGAACACGACCACACACACACACAAACCCCCTCTGGAAAACGACCCCAAAGACCTCATTTGCATATTTTCAGGGACAACAAGGCCGCCATATTGAAACCAACCACCCCTAACCCACAAAAAACAGGCCGCCATATTGAAAACAGTGGGGAAAAACCCAGAGACCTCATTTGCATATTTTCAGAGGGGACAACAGGCCGCCATATTGAATCCGACCACCCCTAACCTAGAAAAAACAGGCCGCCATCTTGAAAATATGCAAATGAGGACCGTGAAACAAGTGCAATTGAACGCACCCCCCTACAAAAACAGGCCGCCATCTTGAATCCGACCACCCCTAACCTAGAAAAAACAGGCCGCCATCTTGAAAATAGGCAAATGAGGACCGTGAAACAAGTGCAATTGGACGCACCTACAAAAACAAGCCGCCATCTTGAAGCCGACCACCCCTAACCTAGAAAAAACAAGCCGCCATCTTGAAAATATGCAAATGAGGACCGAAACAAGTGCAATGGGCCGCCATCTTGAAGCCGACCACCCCTAACCTAGAAAAAACAAGCCGCCATCTTGAAAATATGCAAATGAGGACCGAAACAAGTGCAATGGGCCGCCATCTTGAAACCGACCACCCCTAACCTAGAAAAAACAAGCCGCCATCTTGAATAGTACCAATGCACCCAATGACCTCATTTGCATAAAAACAAGCCGCCATCTTGAAGCCGACCACCCCTAACCTAGAAAAAACAAGCCGCCATCTTGAAAATATGCAAATGAGGACCGAAACAAGTGCAATGGGCCGCCATCTTGAAACCGACCACCCCTAACCTAGAAAAAACAAGCCGCCATCTTGAATAGTACCAATGCACCCAATGACCTCATTTGCATAAAACTCATTAACATAAACTCACGCATGCGCACACACATAGCCACGCCCACAAAATTATTTCTGCGCATGCGCACTGAACCCAATTGGCCCTTCAATGCGCTTTACCTACTACTTATGGTGACAGACCGTTTGAATGGTGGAGGAAGCCGGAGTACCCGGAGTACCCGGAGATAACCACTGGCTGTCGAAAAGTAGCTGCCAAACTTTTCCATATGAACTAGCGGGGCTCGGACCTGTGCCGGTTCAGCGGTGTGAGGCTAGTGATCACCAGCGACTTAGACCACTCGGTCACCGAGGGTACCCTCCTGTGGGAGGTACATGCTGGTAAACATGAAGTATTGTTAAAGGCTGATTAAACTGTCGGTTGATTAAGGGTGAATTATGGAATGGAATGTATCCTTGACGGAGGAATATGTCACAGAGACTGGAATGCAATCCTTTCGCTTGCTTGAAGCGGTGACGCAACTGAGGAATACCTGAGCTCGGGTTTCATATAGTGTACCGCTCACTTCGCCAGACCTGGGTACACGAGGCAATGAAGCAAATATGGGTCAGTTATTAGCAGGGATATAGAATAGGGGTAGCACAAATATCTGTACAAATAGATTGCCGACTTGTACATTATCAAAATGATAATATTGCAGAAAAAATCCCAAAGGCATCGAAGTATTTGTTATATTCTAAAGGTGATGGTCAGAAACAGAAGGACATATATTGGTTGGGCACGATTGAAACCTGTCGCAACTCGAATTCTGCTTAGGTGGAACATGACGCATCATCTAACTTGTTGCATGTTAACAGGTCCAAAATGAATATGAATCATGTAATCTCTTATAACTGTGTAAATTAAGCTTCAAGCAGAATATATTCGCTTGATCGACCTATTATAGACAGATACCGATATCTGTAACTCAGAAGAAAGATACCTGGTTAGCTGCTTATCTTTGCCAGCCTAATTACCAACCCGTATATTGGAGACAGCACCTTACTAGACAAATCGTTGTGAAAAAAAAAGTAAATATATAATTTATTATTTATTCAAGTATTGCTGCTTTGGGAAAATCTCTATATATTAAAGTGATACCCTTATATAGTGCCTGTACAATTTCCAAACTAGATTTTCATAGAACAGGTGGCCGCCACCGGCAGCTCGACTCCAACCTTCCCCCTTAGTAATCCACTACACAAAAACGTCATATTTGAAGTGACAGACTGTGCATCAAACGATATGATTAAGGCCTATTTCCACAGCACGCGTTTTCGCAGCGACATTGGAAAAATAGCCGACGTGTTATTCAATGGTGCAGTACTCACAGCACGCGTCAGTCGCGGCGACATCAGAACCACATTTTTGACGCGCGACAAAATTAGAACTAGGGCTATTTCAACGCGTTGTCGCTGAACTATCGACCAATCAGAGCGGATAGAAATCGTTAGCCCTGAGTAGTATAGTAGGCGTAAATTCGGTAAATAGCGCCTCAGTGCGCATGCGCAGAACCTGGTATGACGTCACAATTGGGTGTGTGCGCATGCGCATGTGTGGTGTGTGGGTGGTGGGTACCGATGTGGGTGGTGGGTACGTTGTGGGTGGTGGGTGGTGGGTACCCATGTGGGTGGTGGGTACGTAGTGGGTGGTGGGTGGTGGGTACCCATGTGGGTGGTGGGTACCACCCTGTGGGTGGTGGGTGCTGTGTTTAACATGGCGGTGTGTGTGTGGGTGTGGGTGGTGGGTACCAATGTGGGTGGTGGGTACGTTGTGGGTGTGGGTGGTGGGTACCAATGTGGGTGGTGGGTTCGTTGTGGGTGGTGGGTGGTGGGTACCAATGTGGGTGGTGGGTACCCAATGTGGGTGGTGGGTACTGCGGCGTGTGTGTGTGTGTGTGTGGGTGGTGGGCCCCAGATGTGGGTGGTGGGACCTGGGTGGTGGGTGGTGGGTGGTGGGTGCATGTGGGTGGTGGGTACCAATGTGGGTGGTGGGTACCAATGTGGGTGGTGGGTGCTGGATACATGTGGGTGGTGGGTACAAATGTGGGTGGTGGGTACAAATGTGGGTGGTGGGACCAAGATGTGGGTGGTGGGTGCTGGATACAAGATGGCGGATTGTAGAAAAACGTATAAAAGGAGTCCATTTTTAGGGTAGGGGTGTATTCAATCTGACTTACCTGACCTGTCTGCCTGATCGATTTTTAGGGAAAGGGGTGTATTCATTGCAATCTGACTTACCTGACCTGACCTGCCTGCCTGCCTCCCTGCCTGCCTGCCTTCCTGTCTGCCTGCCTGCATTCTGCCTGTATGGAATGCATGTACTGACTTGGTTCTGGTTTTTTTCCATCACGGTTGTGCGCAGGTGTATGACGTCACTTCCGGTCTGCGTGAATCGGGCATGACCTGGGACTATGGGATGCATGTACTGACTTGGTTCTGGGGTTTTTTCCCTCACGGGGAGGTCACGTGATCAGTTCAAGGTCATATCCATTTTTTATCGATATGTCAACCCCACACCCAGTCCATTAGATGCTCCTTCACCTAAGCTTCACTTTGATACCTCACTCGACCTGTGGTGTGAGTGAGTGCAATAATGTATTCATCCGCGGTGATGCAGTCATGTCTGGCGGTGATTCGGTCTCGGGAAAAAGCTTCCTTGCCCAATGCCTACGGACTTTACCGAAGATACACGGACTTTAAGAAAAGACACGGACGTACACGAAAAGACGCGAAGGTGAACGCCATTGTGGGAAACCTCCCACAGACAGGTCAGTACATGCATTTCTATGTTGTTCACGCATAATAAAAGGATTGATCTGTAATCTGTGTTGTTGTTGTTGTTGTTGTTGCTCCCTTTTTTGGACTAACCCATCAGAATAGTACGTATCACGGACTACACCCGTAGAGCTACATCTGGTCTATAAAACACGTCCCTCTGGATCCCACACCTTCATTTCTACAGAGCCATGGCGGAGATCCAGCCCCATGCGACTCGCATTTTACAGTATGCCACCGTGGTGAATTCATTCACGGGTTACCGAGCAGTGGTCCGGTCCATGTTTGCAGATGGCGACGACAACGAGGGACGACGCCAGATCCTGAACGAGTTCACAGAAGCGGTCCTCCACAGAGTGCACTCGATGGAGAGGCGTGCCATCACTCACCACTACTGGACTATCACAGCCATCCTTGATGCTCGCGCTATGGACCAGGAGCGCTCACGCCGGAACCAGTGCCGGCTGGTTGGCCTCATACTATTCTGTGCCCTATTGACCCTGGCGCTGTGGTATTGACACTATAAATACGAGGGTCAGACAGAGTGTGTGTCATTCACCGTTCGACATTTGGACCAAGCATGTCACCCGTCCTACGAGCCATCCTGCCCCTTACACCCCGGGTGGGGTTACACGTCTATGAAGATAAAGTCACCCTGGTGGAAGACCGTGGAGCTATTTGCTGGGCGCCCGCTGAGACCGTATCGAATACGGTCACACTACCTCGTGACGGCTGGACCAAATTTAAACGGGTGTTGAGCGGCGAGCTCGACGGAAACCTCATCCACATAGACAATGCCATCTACGTATACCGTACCTCCCTCTTCCTACGCCTGGGCCGCTACCAAGATGCTACGCTAGGCTTCACCCTAGACTCCGATCTGTGGTCAGCCTTGGAGAAAGTGGTGCCTATTGTGGACCAGCTGTTTACACCGGACGAGCGATCATCACACCAGTTGGGGTGGGCTCGTGCTATTGAGGACGCGCTGGCTGAACCCCATGAACAACTACATGAACCCGACGACGATGCCATTGATTACCCGGCTAGACTCAGTCAGCCCAATGACATGACCACCTGATCCTTTGATCTCACGGGGTTCTCCCTATAAATACGAGAGACAGTGAAATCTGGTACCATTCACGTACTGACCATGACGGAGCATATAGTACTGGCGTATTTCAGCTTGACCCCCGAAGTTTTCCTGCACGTGTATGCGGATAAGGTCGATATCATGGAGGAGGTGGGAGACGTCTGTGATGCGGACCCTACACAACCGTGCCCGGCTCACATTCGTCTGTCCCGGGAGGGCTGGACCAAATTCAAACGGGTGTTGTCTGGTGAACTGGACGGCGACCTCATCCACTTGTGTCACGATGTGTACATCCGACGCGGCCCTTTCTTTGCTCAATTGGCTCGGCTAGATGGAGGTACAGTGCATTTTACCCTTCACCCTGATCTATGGTCTGCATTGGAAGATGCCGTGGTGGATGTGGATGAAGTGCTTATCAAGCGGTCATCAGACGAGTTGGACTGGTCATTTACTATGGCCACTGTGGAAGTCCACGAAGAAAATCAGAAAGAAACTCCGGCCCAAGATATACCCGTTATAAATAAACGATAGAGCCAGGGTGCATCATCATTGCGTCACCATGAAGCGCTGGGAGAAGGTGTTGGATAACTTATACTACAGTCCCGACAGTCCGGCGGCCTATAGTGCATTGTCGGCTCTCTATCGAGCGGCCAAACCCCAGGGGTACAACGTGCCCAAGTCCGAGATTGGTTAAGAAGACAAGACACCTATACCTTACATCGATCTGTCCGTCGCCATTTTCTACGGAACCGGGTCATCGTGGGAGGAATAGATGCCCAGTGGCAAGCGGATTTGGTCGATATGAGCGCCTTTGCCAAACACAACGATGAGAATCGGTATATCTTGACGTGCATCGATATCCTATCCAAGTATGCGTGGGTGGTACCCATCCGGACGAAAACGGGGCAAATCTCATAGCGGCGTTCAAAGACATCTTCAAGACCGGGCGCAAACCTTTGTATTTGCAAACCGATGAAGGCACGGAATTCCTCAACAGACCGTTCCAAGCCTTTCTCAAGAAACAGAAGGTGTTTTTCTTCCATACGTACAACGAGACCAAGGCTTCCGTGGTGGAGAGGTTCAACAGGACATTCAAAGGCCGCATGTATAAATATTTCACCTATAAGAATACAAGGCGGTACATCGATGTTCTCCCGAAACTGGTGAGGGGTTACAATCGAGCCTATCATCGAAGTATAGAGAGAGCCCCCATTACCGTGACCCAACGCAATGAAGCCCAAGTCCGGCGTGTCTTGTACCCCAGGCCATCGCAGCGAACGACGAAGGCGGTGTACAAGGTCGGGGACCCTGTACGGATCAGTAAAGTGAAGGGCAAGTTCGAGAAAAGTTACTTGCCCAACTGGAGCGATGAGCACTTCCTGATTAAACGGCGTCTACCCCGACAGCGCCGAGTCTATGAACTCGAAGATCTCCAAGGGGAAACGTTGTTGGGGACGTTTTACGACACGGAATTACAGCCTGTTGTAAAAACACAGCAAGACTACTACACGGTGGAGCAGATTTTGAAAACGGAACGTCGACGTGGCAAACTGTTTCATTTCGTGAAATGGCAAGGTTGGCCCAGTTCCTTCAATTCCTGGGTCGCGGCCAACCGGGTGAAACGACTATAAAACCAGACACCACTGCCGTCCTCCTTCATTCCACGTCCGACTACAGTGCTATGGACCAACAGCAGCTGCCTCTGAAGACAGCGTCTCGCAAAACGCGCAAAGCGCAAGTGGGCTTTGGGGTGTTATTGCTAACCCTGCTGAGTGTGTTGTACGGAGATGTGTTTTACGACGTAGCCTATGTCAGCACGTTACTTAACCAACTGAGAACACCAGGCACCAGCGAAACCGGTCTACAGAGAGCACCAGTCGTATCGAGCCCAGTCACCATCACACCCCGCGTACAAGCCACGTCGAGCTCTACACCTACACCAAGTACGCCCACTACGTCTCAAGACCCACCGGATTTCATCCCTCACAGTGAACCGACGACCCACGTTGTACCCACCCCCAGCACCATCTCTGAACGTGAACAGACAACGACGACCGACGTTGTACCCACCACCACTCCAGTTCACTCGTACGAAATTTACAAGAGCGGGTTACCACGACAACGGATACACCTCAAACGATGGACCCTGGGTGGCAGCATCCCTTCACTTGCGTCATCGCAGGACCGACGGGCTCCGGCAAAACGCACTTCGTCAGGAAGCTCCTTCAACACGCCGACAGCATGATCACTCCACCCATTGCGGAGAATGGCAGGAAGCGTATGCAGCAATGCCCCACATCACGTTCGTGGAAGGCCTACCCAACCTGGCCGATTTGGAACCCGACACCTTGGTGGTTCTGGATGATCTCATGGCGGAGACGGATGCACAGGTCACCCAACTCTTTACCAAAGGCAGCCATCATCGACGGCTCAGCATCATCTACATTGTGCAGAATCTGTTCAGTAAAAACAAAGAACATCGGAATATCAGCTTAAATGCCCACTACCTGGTGGTCTTCAAAAACCGAGAGATACCACTCAACTGCTGCACCTGGCGAGACAGATGTATCCCGGCCGCACACCGTTTGCGTTGGAAGCCTTCAAAGATGCCACAACCCCTCAGCACGGGTATATGCTCTTCGACCTCAAGCAAGCCACCCCGACCACCTTCGACTACGGACCGGCATCTTTCCCGGAGAGACCCACCACGTGTACATGCAAAAATAATGTAAACACATCCACAGTGGCGCCTCCAGCTGGGGTCTGTGTGTTTGATGATGGGGAATAATAAAAAGAATGAATACCACAGCAGGGTTGACTTTGTCTGTGAGGTGGATAAAAAGGGCAGGTTGTGGGTTCTAGCATTAGTTGTACAGGATGTCTGCGCGAGTACGGAAGCACGCTCCCACGCTCCGTGTATTGAAGACGGCCCCACCCGAGTTGGTCCGAACCATTGCACGCGGTGCGGACCCTGACCTTGTACGCTGTCTGTGCGAGATCGGGTACAACCTGTTAAAAGGCAACGTACCACTGACTCCGGCTCAGAAGACCAAGTTGGCCAAGCATAAGACAGGTCTCCGAACCCTAGTCCACAAGCGGGTCCCTCAAACACAAAAGAAAAGGTGTTACAGAAAGGCGGCTTTCTCGGGGCCATCTTAGCACCGTTGGCCGCTTCCGTGTTGGGTCCAGTACTGGGTGGACTCTTCGGCCGACAATGAACCACACAAAAAAAAATGGTCCTCGTCGAACCACGGTTCCTGCAAAACCTCCAATCACCCTACCCTGTCCCACCTACGGTGAAGACCATAAACAGCCTCGATGGAGAGATGCAACAGATCTTACAGAGACCGGGGTTAAGCGACAGTGAGAAAGTACAACGGTACAATGAGACGCTTCAACGGTACATGATGTTCATGGACCAATACAAAACCCTGTCTACCCCAGCAACAGCAGCACCACCACCACCACCACCACCACCACGTGACAGACCGCTGACCTCAGCACCGCTCCAACAGCCGGGTGAGGTAGCCCGCACAGCCCCACAGTGGGTGGAAGACGAAGTGCTGAAGAGTGTACCTGCCTCGTTCAAGAAACAAGCTGGCCTGGTATTACAACGGATGAAACAGAATCCTAACATGACTTGGAATGATAAAGGTGAACTCCTGGTACAGAATCAGGTGGTCCCCGGTACCCACATGACGGATTTAGTGAATAACCTGATGCGTCAACGCAGGTCGCACACAAATCCTCGAGGATGGGAGGTCTTCGCTCAAGGCTTGAAAGACATGCATGTACCACAGGAATTGGTGGGGAACCCCCACCGCTGGGCCTTTATGCAGCAAACCCAGCAATCGCCGAGTCGTGCACCACGACTCTCACCACAACCTTCTTGGGAAGCCGACTGGGAACCGGAGTCACCCCCCAAAACTCCACCACCACACACGGGCACCTTCTTTTCAGACCTTTAAAAAACCACCCTCGATCAAGACACCCCACATCTCCAGAGCCGTGACACGTAGCAAGTCACCGCGACGAACACGACGCCGCACACAACCGCCCAAGGCCTGGAAGACCTATTAAAACCAACAGCAGCAGCAGGACAGCTCAGTCGCCATGTTTTACCTGACCCTACCCAGTAACAGTTCGCTGGATGTGTTTCCTGACAACACCGTGGCCAAGTACGTCACCCAGTTACCGCAACCGTTACATTTACCTGGACGCTGGGAATGTGCCCTCGTGGATATCCAATACCCTTACTCGTGGTACAACGTGCGAGCCAATGAAGTGTGGTACGAGGTGACCTACGAAGGCAAAAACACCCGACTCACCCTGCCCGAAGGCCAATACGATACTCCCAAGGAGTTCATCGGTGGGCTGTCAAGACTGTTGCATGATAAGGCGCTACGGGGGGTGACGGATAGTGCAACACGCCTGATAGCCTTGCGCTTCAAGAGAAACGTGTTCTTCGATGTCAACGTACACAACGACAAGGCACAGCTTACCGTCACCGATACCGTGAATGTGAAACTCAGTCCTACACTACAGCAAATGCTGGGTTTCGATCTACAGACGTTCGCTGGTCCCTCCCAACACCATGGCGAGATGCCGATGGATATGAAGTCGGGTATGTACGGACTCTACGTCTACTCGGACGTGGTGGACAACCACATCGTGGGCGATATCAACACACCTCTGTTACGGGTGGTCCCCATTAAAAAGACGTATGGAGGTCAAGTCACCCACAGTTTCACCCACATGCTCTACTTGCCCGTACGACAAACTGACATCAACACGATCACGGTGGATATAAGAGATGACACGGGACGACCGGTGGCATTCGAACGAGGAAAAGTGGTGCTGACACTTCACTTTCGACAAGCACGTGCTCCCACTTTGCGTAATGAAAGTACCTTACGAGTGCGATGCACGCAGCTATGCCGACTATTATGCCCAACAGGCCGGGGGTGGCTTTCCGGTCTTTAGCGGTGCACGCATGCAACGAGGACATGGACTGGGGAACATACTCGGCAGCATTGTGAAAACGTTCCTGCCCTTGGTGACGCGTGGGGTGAAAGCAATCGGCAAACAAGCGGTACGCAGTGGACTGCAAGTGGCCGGTGATGTCTTGGGGGGTACGGCACCCAAAGAATCCTTGAAACGGCGGGCCAAAGAAGCGGGAGGCGTCTTGGTGGCCAAAGCACAACGCACCGTTGGGAATAAAAGAGCTGCCCCACCGAGACCACGCACCAGTCGACGACCGATCCAGCGACGACGCACATCCAAGAAGACCCGGGATATCTTTTCTTAAAACATGGCCTTAATCCACGCCGAGTCCTGCCCCTCCACCAACAGTGAATTTGATTTGTGGACCGTGCCGCCCACACAAACCAGTGTCGAACAAGGATTATGGGTGGAGCATCTCCCGCTCTCCAGCATCAACGAAACCGGGCCCATCGAGTTCACCATCAGTAATGCGGATACGGCCTATGTGGATTTAGCCCATACCTACTTGTATGTGAAAGCCAAGGTGGTCAATGGAGCTGGCACCAGAATCGCTGACCAAGCAACGGTGGTTCCGACGAATCTCTGGCTGCACTCGATGTTTCAGCAGGTGGATATTTTTCTCAGCGACAAACTCATCAGTGACTCCACCAACACGTACCCCTATCGAGCCTACATCGAGACACTGTTGTCGTATGGCCGAGAGGCTAAAAATCTCAGCTGACAACCGCTTTATTCTACAAGGACACGCCCGAGCACATGGACACGGCGGACAATGGGGGATATAACAAACGGAAGGCTTTCACTGCGAACAGTGCCTCGGTGGATATGATGGGTCGACTGCATGCAGATATGTTCATGCAAGACCGGTACCTCTTGAACAAGATCCCCATCAAAATCCGACTGATACGGGCGCCTCCGACCTTCGCCTTGATGGCCACTAACGTAGAGGGGCATGCAGCGGACTATAAGATTGTCATCCAAGACGCAGTCCTGTATGTCCGAAAAGTGAAACCGAATCCAGCCGTTCAATTGGGGCACATGAAAGCCTTGGAAACAAAACCAGCCCAGTACCCTATCCGACGTGTGCAAACCAAAGTGTTCTCTGTGCCTGCTGGAAATATGGGCGCCAACAAAGAAAACCTGTTCCTGGGGGAACTACCCAAGCGATTGATCCTGGCCTGTGTGGAAAATACCAGTTTCAGCGGAGCCTACCCAGAGAATCCGTTTGACTTTCAACATTTCGGCATCAATTTTGTGGCCCTGCATGTGGATGGACAACAGGTGCCAGCCACGGCCTTAACACCGAACTTTGGGCGGAGGAATTTCATTCGAGCCTATCAGAGCCTGTTTACAGCCACCGGTCAAATAAACCAGGACGAAGGGAATATGATCAGTCGGGAGGACTACGCGAACGGATACACGTTGTTCTGTTTCGATCTGACCCCCACCTTAGAGAACGACCATCAGCTGGCCCTGGCCAAGCAAGGCAACTTACGGTTGGAAATCCACTTTGCACGAGCCCTGGCGACCACCGTCAATGTGATCTGCTACGCCGAGTTTGACAACATCATTCAAGTGGACAAGGCGCGCAACGTCCTGTGTGACTTCTCCACCTAACATGGATACAGAGCAGATAACCACCGTGCTGGAGAATGACCCAGAGACACGTAGGGTCTTTCAAGGGGTGTTCGCCCGAGATGTGTTTCCATTAGACCGTGTGTATCCGGCTGCTTACGTTCTCAACACGGACCCGATGGAGCGACCCGGTGAACACTGGGTGGCCGTGTACTTGACAGAACAGCAGGGGGAATACTTTGACCCGTACGGCCTGCCACCCCTCCATCCCGATTTAACAGACTTCATGGATCAAGGCACAGAGACGTGGTGTTGGAACAGTCAAACGTTGCAAAGCCTGACCAGTGGCGTGTGCGGACAATATTGCTTGTTTTACCTGTACCATCGATGCCGGGGAAGACCCTTATCTACTATCGTACAGATGTTTGACGAGTACCCCCAGGCCGAGGACCGCGATGTACTCGTCTATGACTGGGCCGCCCATCATTTCAATGTACAAGCCCCGTTCTGGGCTTAAGTTAATCACAAGCCCCTTGTTCTGGGCTTCAATGTACAAGCCCCTTGTTCTGGGCTTCAGTTAATTACAAGCCCCTTGTTCTGGGCTTCAGTTAATTACAAGCCCCTTGTTCTGGGCTTGAGTTTTCACGTGGTTGTTCTCACGTTGTTGTTGTTCACTGAATAAAAAAAATGAGATCTCACCAAAAAACCCTGTCTTGTGTGTTTTATTCCTAATGCGTCAATGCCCAATGTGGAGATTCAGTCAAACTGAAATCAGTGGTGTAGGATGGGGCCAAAATGTAACCCATCAAGTTTAGAATGCAAGAGCACTATAGTAAAAAATAGAGAGCCAATGAAATCAGCCTACAGACCAAGTACGTGTCTTTGGTCTAGGTTTGGAGCGGGCATTTCATTGAGGTACGTGTATACGGTGAGTGAAAAGACTCGTCCAACACGTATAGATTATGTTGATGACTATAAGTTCTAGGTAACCCATCAAGGTTAGAATGCAAGAGCACTATAGTAAAAATAGAGAGCCAATGAAATCAGCCTACAGACCAAGTACGTGTCTTTGGTCTAAGTTTGGAGCGGGCATTTCATTGAGGTACGTGTATACGGTGAGTGAAGAGACTCGTCCAACACGTATAGATTATGACTATAAGTTCTATGAGCATAATGCATGAAAGTGGCTTTGAACACCGTATTAGCCAATCAGTGGCCTAGAATGGAGCCAAAGGTAACCCATCCATGTCCAGAAAAACATTACCCGGGTGTACAAGAACCCAGATGTAGGCGCGGACGTCAGCGAAAGCACACCGTGAGTACCCCAATTCGATTGGCTGATTGTTCGACCGCTGATTGGTTCTTTTTCTCGACCGCTGATTGGCTCTTTTTCTCGACCGCTGATTGGTCCAAATGGACCTGCCCATCTTTCCCAGGTTCATCTAGAATCCCCT
This sequence comes from Hanleya hanleyi, assembly GCA_036873755.1. Taxonomy (NCBI): domain Eukaryota; kingdom Metazoa; phylum Mollusca; class Polyplacophora; order Lepidopleurida; family Hanleyidae; genus Hanleya; species Hanleya hanleyi. Next base: position 19,923 of record JAVTVY010012331.1, read on the forward strand.
TTTTTTGTGCTCAAGCTCTGACTATAGCGATGCCGCAACATTGTCTCATTGGACATTGGACCGTCTGACCTGGAGGTGACCCTTTGACCTTTTGACCCGCGTCCGCGCGCGCGCGCACTGCCGGGGATGACGCGGGGCGCTGGGGTGGGGCGGGAAAACATCCCGGCGGTTGAACATTGGAACTCTTGTGGGTTTGGAGGATGAACATACGGACGTCTAAGGGAAAAAATTGGAACTCTTCTATGTTTGGAGGTAGTGTTTAGTGAAAACCCGGAAGTGACGTGACAACCCACGTGACCTGCGTATATACTCCTGTAAAATAGAGCCGATTTTATTTCTTTGGAAGGGGCAAGGTCAATAGGACTTGCGCTTTTTATACTACTAAACTGTGAAGTAGATTACATCTTACATAGGCCTTAAGGCCGTGATATGCATATGAAGTATTCTGGGGCATGGTCAGTACTTTCCAATTTTCCCTTCGTCTACTACTCGCCGATTTTTTTGATTTTTTTATTATTTATTTATTTATTTATTTATTTATTTATTTCCTCGAGAGCTTTAAAATAAGACCTCTCTCTACCCAATCGGGCCACTAGTGCTCCACCTAGACTCCAACATGTCCACCCCGTATGGATTTATACATACTAATATCCCAGTATATAAGTGTATATGGGTCTATATGGATCTATATACAAGCCTACGCGGTACTTTCATAGTTTTTTTCCATCGTATTCTACATGATCAACCTCATAGCTCATAGTAAAAGCCATAAAAAAAACGACCACCCCTATACCCATACAGGCCAAATATAGCGGACATGATCTTCGCCTGGGAATTGGTCTAGTCCGAGTTGTCTCCCTTGCACCAAAGCGTATAGATGGCGCTGTGGTTTGAACGACGTTATTATCCGGGCAAATTGACCTTGAGCAGCCATTTTGTTAGCGTTTTGTTAGCGTCCTGCATACGGAGGACGATTTCACTGATCATTGTGTTGTTTTCTGAGCTGGGGAACATTCTCTGTCGCAGTTTATAACGGAACTTCCTTCCTTTCGGTGTCCGCTGAGATGAATAATGTGACGAAACTCTGCACGATTCATCGTCTGCATGTATACCCGTCACACGTAGACTGTAATCGAGGGAGTGTGCTGTGTTGTGTTCGAGCGGACGCATAAATTTGTGTGATATCAGACAGGAAACGTGAAAATTGATATTCTTTCACAGATTTCGAAGTGTATACAGTTCTGGTGAGCTGAACGCAGCCTTTATGAGCAGCGATTGAACGATGATGTAGGCCACCGAACAGGTTTTGTGGAATCAACATTCTGTAACACTCCCCCCTCCCCCCTTGACTGGAGGGATTTTATCGGACATCTGCAGTACGGAACGCTATTTGTTGCATACATTCGCTTATCGTGGCAGTCCGTATAATTTGTCAATTTTTGTGTTTGGTTTCGTGAGAGAGGACGACATTGGTTTTCATTAGTGCAAAACTCCCGCTCCCCGACCCGCACCACAACAGTGAAAGCTGGTGGATGAAATTCTACTCCACGGAACGGTAACGAATGAATGGAATATCTTACCAAACTCTCAGGTAGGATGTGGGTTTCAGGAGTTCACCGGGTGTGACAATTTCTTTATAATGATTTGTGATAAAAGCGGGTAAAACCTAATGTCAAAATCTCGTTGAAGGTCACGGAGATGTCGATTTATTGCTGATCAGCTGATTTCCAGGACAGACAGACATTATCTCGGCTCTTTTCTCTTCGAAATTCTTATAATTTTCTCAATACAAATAAATATTTAAATTGACTCTGAGTTTTCTGTTGGCATTATTTCAGCAATATTATGCACTAAAATCTGATGATTCGAAATAAAACTAGGAAATTTTTTATCTTTGGGCAATGGTAACACAACACTATACAGTGTGCATGGAAAATTTTTTTTTAGCAGATACCACCATATTGCACTCACTCACACCCGGCTGTGGGTGGTGGGTGCATGTGGGTGGTGGGTACCAATGTGGGTGGTGGGTACCAATGTGGGTGGTGGGTACCAATGTGGGTGGTGGGTGCTGGACTTGAGCAGCGATTGAACGATGATGTAGGCCACCGAACAGGTTTTGTGGAATCAACATTCTGTAACACTCCCCCTTGACTGGAGGGATTTTATCGGACATCTGCAGTACGGAACGCTATTTGTTGCATACATTCGCTTATCGTGGCAGTCCGTATAATTTGTCAATTTTTGTGTTTGGTTTCGTGAGAGAGGACGACATTGGTTTTCATTAGTGCAAAACTCCCGCTCCCCGACCCGCACCACAACAGTGAAAGCTGGTGGATGAAATTCTACTCCACGGAACGGTAACGAATGAATGGAATATCTTACCAAACTCTCAGGTAGGATGTGGGTTTCAGGAGTTCACCGGGTGTGACAATTTCTTTATAATGATTTGTGATAAAAGCGGGTAAAACCTAATGTCAAAATCTCGTTGAAGGTCACGGAGATGTCGATTTATTGCTGATCAGCTGATTTCCAGGACAGACAGACATTATCTCGGCTCTTTTCTCTTCGAAATTCTTATAATTTTCTCAATACAAATAAATATTTAAATTGACTCTGAGTTTTCTGTTGGCATTATTTCAGCAATATTATGCACTAAAATCTGATGATTCGAAATAAAACTAGGAATTTTTTTATCTTTGGGCAATGGTAACACAACACTATACAGTGTGCATGGGGGAGGGAAATGGAATAGCCAAAAAAATAAATTTTTTTAGTGAATACAAAAGGAAAACAAGATTCATGGAGCCAAAAAAAATCTTTTTCATTTTCTATGTTTTTTTAACAATTAAAAATTGAAATTAGTGAAAAAAAGGGGTGAAAAGGGGAAATTGGAGGGGGGGACAAGGGGTAAAGCAAGGTTGATGGAATAGCCCCAATTTTTTCTTTACAAATGGACCCATGGGGTCGAGTGAGGTATCAAATTGAAGCTTACGCGAAGGGGCATCTGATGGACTGGGTGTGGGTTGAATTAAGGTGATTCTGCGCATGCGCGGCGGCCAAAAGGGTATGAAAATAGACGTTTTGGAGCTAGGGGATAGCCAAAAATTTTTTTTTTTAAAATGGACCAATGGGGTCGAGTGAGGTATCAAATTGAAGGCCAGGTAAAGGAGCATCTAATGGGCTGGGTGTGGGGTTGAACTATCGGCTTTCTGCGCATGCGCGGCGGCCGAAGGGTGTGAAAATAGCCTTTTTGGAGCTAGGAGAGGCCCTAATGGTCCAATGGGGTCGAGTGAGGTATGAAATTGAAGGTGAGGTGAAGGGGCATCTAATGGACTGGGTGTGGGGTTGAATTAGGGTGATTCTGCGCATGCGCGGCGGCCAAAAGGGTATGAAAATAGCCTTTTTGGAGCTAGGAGAGCCCCTAGTGGCCCGATGAGGTCGAGTGAGGTATCAAATTGAAGGTGAGGTGAAGGGACATCTAATGGACTGGGTGTGGGGTTGACATATCGATAAAAAATGGATATGACCTTGAACTGATCACGTGACCTCCCCGTGATGACAAATACCCAGAACCAAGTGAGTACATGCATCCCATAGTCCCAGGTCACGCCCGATTCACGCAGACCGGAAGTGACGTCATACACCTGCGCACAACCGTGATGGAAAAAATGGATATGACCTTGAACTGATCACGTGACCTCCCCGTGATGACAAATACCCAGAACCAAGTGAGTACATGCATCCCATAGTCCCAGGTCACGCCCGATTCACGCAGACCGGAAGTGACATCATACACCTGCGCACAACCGTGATGGAAAAAACCCAGAACCAAATTGTCGGTCACGGTGGAAACAATGGCGTATGGTAGGCCAGTGACGTTGATAAATGGCCCTGACACGCTCATCTTCAGGCAAGACTTCAACCGGAGGTACTGCTGGGTCCCAGGGAAAATCTTCTCCACGTCTCATGCTTTTCGTCTCATACAAGCGGATAGGCAAGCAGGCAGGCAGGCAGGCAGGCAGGCAGACAGGTCAGGTAAGTCAGATTGAATACACCCCTACCCTAAAAATGGACTCCTTTTATACGTTTTTCTACAATCCGCCATCTTGTATCCAGCACCCACCACCCACATCTTGGTCCCACCACCCACATTTGTACCCACCACCCACATTTGTACCCACCACCCACATGTATCCAGCACCCACCACCCACATTGGTACCCACCACCCACATTGGTACCCACCACCCACATGCACCCACCACCCACCACCCACCACCCAGGTCCCACCACCCACATCTGGGGCCCACCACCCACACACACACACACACACGCCGCAGTACCCACCACCCACATTGGGTACCCACCACCCACATTTGGTACCCACCACCCACCACCCACAACGTACCCACCACCCACATGGGTACCCACCACCCACACCCACAACGTACCCACCACCCACATGGGTACCCACCACCCACACCCACACACACACCGCCATGTTAAACACAGCACCCACCACCCACAGGGTGGTACCCACCACCCACATGGGTACCCACCACCCACCACCCACAACGTACCCACCACCCACATCGGTACCCACCACCCACACACCACACATGCGCATGCGCACACACCCAATTGTGACGTCATACCAGGTTCTGCGCATGCGCATTGAGGCGCTATTTACCGAATTTACGCCTACTATACTACTGCCCTGTTACGTTGAGGGGAATCCCTTCCGTTGTATGGCTGGAATGGCGAGAGTGTCGCTGTCATAACGCGTGCTGTGGAAATGCGCCAAACTGCAAAAACTGTGGTTTGCAGTTGTGGTTGTCGCGACGCGTGCTGTGGAACCCAGCTTGTCCTTTTTGGAAAATGACCGTTGATGATTACTTATAATTCAGCCCTCGGTGTGATTTACCAATTTGTAACCACAGGTCATATATGCATCATGCGCACAACTGGATTTTTAACAATGTGTGTTCTTGTTCTTATACGTTCAAAGATAGAAATTTATTGGTAGACATGTGATCACACGACGAACACATGAACAGATTCTCAACGTCGTTTCCATGTGAACAGCAGTTCTCTGTACATCTATAATCACAAACGGAACACAAAAATGTTATTCGCCGTCTGTGTTTTCTCTTACATATATATCTAGATTACTTTTTAGGGCGCATCTGTAATCACATAGAAACCCCTGGAAAAGTTTTTCACCCGTGTTCTCATATGAACAGACAGTTGACATTTATTCCTAGATCGAGGAGAAGAAGTGGAACGTTAACCCTCAGGCCCGTAGCCAAGGGGGTTTTTCTGGGTTCGGGCGAATCCCCCTTTCGGAAATATTATATATATTTCTCATATAAATGCCCTTTTCAAACTGAAGCGAACCCCTATTTGCTCCTTTTCCCCTACAGCAAACCCCCTGATGTGCCCTTTTGGAGTGAAAGCGAACCACTCCTCAGTAAATCCTGGCTACGGTAAATCGTAAAACCGATAGAAATATTGTTCAATGCTTGCCTGTCACTGGCATGCAACTATGAGGAATTTCTAGACGAATACTTTCATCATATTATATCTTGTCCGAAAGCTTGGATTATGGTCTTTGAAACAACTTTGGTGATAAGTATAGCTTCACTTCCTCCATGTTCATGACAGTGTTGTTACCAGCTTGAAGCTGTTAATGGTGAATGAGTTAGTGAATAGAATTTAACGTCGCTTTCAACAATATTTCAGCTATATCGCGACGAACCAACTAAGCACCACCCAGCCAAGTTCCGTTTCTGCGAACTCAAAGAAGAAATCTTTGAAGCAGCATGCAACCAGACAGCCTCCATCCACCCCATAAAACACCGAGCACAGCACACAAGACACAGGCAGGACGCGTACATGGTGCAATAACGCCATCACATTAGACATCACATTATCAACTTCCTCTTGCTTCTCAGCAATGCATTGAAGCAACAGGAACCTGTACCCACCCAACCACCCGCTGAAACTGTTAAAAATCCAGGTGGGCCTACAAAGGAAGTTAAGGAAGTTTTTCACCACGATGTTTCTCATATGAGCAACACAAGAATCTTTTAGTGCGGATCTGTAGTCACAGAGTGAACACTTGAAGGGCTTTTCCCCAGTGTGTTTTCTCATAAGTATCTTAATGTAGCTGTTACTGACAGATTCATAATCACACTTCGAACACTTGAAAGACTACGCCAGGGTGTGTTCTCATATGTTTTTTTCAAAATTACTATGTCGGGTGGTTCAATAAGAACACACAGAACACGTAGAAGGCTCTTTACCAAAGTGTGTTCTCATATGTGTAAACAGATTGCCGTCACTGACACATCTATAATCACATAGAGAACACTTAAACCGTTTTTCATCGGTGTTCTTGCGTATACGCTTAACACGAGTGGCTTCGTTGGTTCTCCTACAAGTGTGGTATCTTTTTTCACCAGTAGTCGTATACACATGTGTCCCCTGGATGTGTTTGCCAAGACAATCTTTTCCGACAGGCAGTAGACTCCCCAATTGTCCAACGGTCATCGCCTCCCGTTGGTGTTGATACAGAGCAACAGGAATCGGTGGCTTCTAGATGCTCGTTTCTGAAGGAGGACATCGTATCTCATGATCTTCACATTCGACACTTTCTACCTAAAAAAAAAAGTATTATGATGGCCTCATTAAACTTGTGCTGATGTGAACGTAATGATGTGACTATAGCCAAAGGTCAAATCAGTTAAAACAACAAACGGTTCATTCTCTCTATTTTTAAGGATCTTCCTCTCCATCGCCCGCCTAATTTTTCCTCCAGGAGTGTTATTTATCACTCTCCTGGAAATTGGAAATGCATCGAGGAGTAATACCGACAAAAGTGAATCGCTCTCGCTATACAGAAATCATTCAATATCAATCTAGGCGAGCGATCAACAGCTCCCGCAAATTTTACAAACATGAGTAGACTGCAAACATAATTTACATGTGCGTATGAGTATGGCATACGATTTCTTGAAATGAAATTGAAAAACAGCTAGTTACATCGATTACCATTATTACAATCGAAAATTTATACTTAAAGATATAAACTTCTGTTATGGCATAATTATTATTGTATAACACGCATCACATTTGAATAGTCAGCAACCATCAAGCAGTCATCGATAATTCCTGTGGTCATATTTGAAAGACCGCATTCACAAACCCTTATACTGCATGTAGCACTGATTTCATAAGTTCATGTATACCCGGTATACAGTAAAACGGAGGTTTAGTATTATCTCATATCCGGATACATGTATAACACAATGGAGAATCGGTCAACAAATTTCAATACTCACTTTGTTTAGACTCTCGTTCATCTTTCCCATCGTCATATTCGTGCCAATTTCAATGCCGCCAGTTTGCTCGAGTTCGATTCCATCATCTGTATGTGATAGGTCCTCATGAATTACTGGTATTTGCCCATCCTCTGCTTTAACCGATGACCAGAGCGTAGAATAAATACAATCAGATTCTGACGGTTCTTGTTTAATAGGAACATCTGTGGACTGCTGATGGGCTTGGTGCTCTTCTATGGTGCTATATGCAAACCTGATGTAAACAATTGGACCCCAGCAGCTTGCGGTGTCATGGCGGAATCTGTATGGTGATATTGAGGGTGAAACATAGGAGATACTGATCCAAGGAGAGGTTCAGACTTTATCACAATGGACAACGAATAAATCCTCACATCGACGCTGGAAGGATCTTCTCTCATTATCCATATCTGTCATTTATTCCACAATCGTTTTTTTCCTCAGATGAACGAATTCGTATATTTGACCTTGTTCATGGCCCCATTATCTTTTGAAAAATATAGATCAATATTCTTGTCAGTTCCACTGACAGACAAACATTTGACATTGGACGATAGCACACAGTTTATGTATATTGTTATCTCTTTCTGAAATATGCGTTTGCAAATACTTGAACTAATAAATGATGATAATGGTATGTGAATTATGTGGACACAGTACCAGCACTGGGCTGCAAACCAATCACCAGATCGAGTTGTTGGGAAAGTGCCGTACGGGCAATATTTGCAGAACCAATTGACCATAACCAATAAAATAACCTTTAAGATGTGACGTTCGAGCGGTCAGAAAACGTCTATCCTTGCAGTGTACACGAGACTTGAGGGGGCCTGGTCTCAGGCCCCTGTGACAAATTGTCAGGCTGATGTGAACTCAGTCTCGCATGACTGGAATTGGCCAACGAGGAAGGTCCGATTCAACCTGTCACCTTGTCTGGATCGAGGAGGTAGGATGAGGAGGGGGGTGGGCGGCGGGGGGAACCTGTAGAAAAAACCAAGGCAATAATAAAGTAATAATATTGTATTCTGCTATGTACACAGCTCTATACGCGCACAATACCTGTAATAAAGATCCCTACTCTAGAGGTAGTTATCGTTAATAGTTATCTTTATCTTAAAGAGAAAGACGAATAATAAACAATATATACATGAGACCCTATCTATGACGCGTCGCGGCCCAGTCTCGTCCAGCCTGGCTCTCGTCGTGATATGGTACGGCGTCTCTGGTTCCTTTCCGGTCGTTGGCGTAGCCCCGGACTGTATGGAACGTCTACCGTGTCTAAGGCTACACGGCCCAGTTCATCTAAGCGTTATTAATCGTCTCTGGAATCCTCTCCGTATCACTGCTTCTCCTAGCAGTAGCCCTTCGGCGGCGTCGGCCCGTGCGGCACACACCAGCGTCTTCGGCGGCAGCCCCTTTCGGCTCGGCAGACCTCACGTCTCTGGCGGCCCGTCTCGGCTCGACTGACTTCACGTCTCCGGCGGCCAGACTTCGGCGGCGGCCCCTTTCGGCTCGGCAGACTTCACGTCTTCGGCGACCCGGTTTGCATCGAAACCGGGCGAGAGAAGTCGAACTCTGTTGATCTGACACAAAATCCAACACCGCCTGAGTCTATACTTTCGCAAAATGGGGGCTGCCATGTTTCGGCGCGCAATGGATTCTGGGAGCCAGAGCCTATATAAGACGGACAGAATGGACGTCCGGGATTCTGTCTCAGACAACCGGCGGGTAAACATCGTGCGGGAGAGCACAGAGACAGGATCGCCGCAAATGCGACGAATGTGCCGAAAGTGCCGAATTGACTGCCGAAACACCGCCAAACCATCCGCCGAAGGGTTGGAAAGCCGAGAGCTGAGCCATAGCTTGGGGATAATAGATACTAACACGCACAGTATCTGATGGCGAGACGAACCGCCAGACGGGGATAAGATACTAACACGCACAGTATCTGAAGACGAGATGTCCATCAACGGGAAATACAGAGCACCAAATATCCCACACTGCAGCCCATCACACAAATACCATTTTACCTGATTACATATACTTACTCACATACAAGATCGCCGGCCTTAGGGACGGAATAGATCTAATCACACTCACCTACACTAGTTACCTACAGGCCTCGGCTAGAGGTGACGGATTACACAAGCTTACATCCTCTGTACATATTTACACTGCCGCAGGGCTAGAATTATGCTTTGCCGCAAGTCTTTGAATTCTATTAAAAATCATTGATATTAATTGACATTACACTGTAAGGTAATAATGCCCTGGCCCCGATACCAGGGCATTCTTACCACATATATATGCAGACAATCTGAGCCTATTAACTCGTCCTTGGGTCAACGCCGTGAGGGCCGAAGTCGGATCGCCGAAGACGTGCAGTCTGCCGAGCCGAAGACGGGTCGCCGAAGACGTGAAGTCTGCCGAGCCGAAAGGGGTCGCCGCGTCGAGACGATTAATAACGCTTAGATGAACTGGGCCGTGTAACCTTACACACGGTAGACGTTCCATACAGTCCGGGGCTACGCCGACGACCGGAGACTGGGCCGTGACGCGTCAGATAGGGTCTCATGTATATATTGTATATTATTCGTCTTTCTCTTTACGATAAATATAACTATTAACGATAACTACCTCTAGAGTAGGGATCTTTATTACAGGTATTGTGCGCGTACAGAGCTGTGTACATAGCAGAATACAATATTATTACTTTATTATTGCCTTGGTTGTTTCTACAGTTCCTACCCCCATCCTACCTTCTCGATCCAGACAAGGTGACAGGTTGAATCGGATCTTCCTCGTTGGCCAATTCCAGTCATATGAGACTGCGTCCATCTCGAGATCCAATGGTGATGCAGACTGCAAATCAACCTCGAAATCGGCAAATCTCCGTGGTCGCCGTATCTCACGCCCGCCCCGGGTCAATCGAGGTCGCCGGTCAACAGTCGGCGTTCTGACGACAGTCGATGGTTCCATGGGGTAAGGAAAGATAGCCCCATGTCCGACGCTATCATCTGATTCTACATCTCCATCGTCGCCAGACGTTTCTTCTGACTCACTGGTGGACATCTCACGAGCGTAGAAAGGCTTCAGCTTGTCATGTTGAACAACCCGGAGACCTCCGTCCGCATCTGCAATGCGGTAGGTCACGTCCGTGAGAGCTTCCTTTATCACGTATGGTCCTGCCCAGCGGTCTCGTAGTTTCCGATTCTCTCCACCTCTTGGAGCAGAAATGTACAGGTAAACCTGATCTCCAGGTTTATACTTTTGCGGAAAGGCCTTGCCATCATATACCCTCTTCTGGCACCGCAGGCTCTTCTCAGTCACTTCTCGGGCGTTACGATGAATCTCGTCCATCTCGTCCCGTAGTTCTCCTACCCACTCTGTAGGTTCCACTTGCTGACGTGGAGGAGCTCCCAGTATCAAGTGAGACGGCAGGGAGACTTCTCTCCCGAACACCATCATATTCGGTGAGAATCCTGTCGTCTCATGGGCTGTAAGACGATAGGACATCACTACAAGCGGTATATGCAAGTCCCAGTCGCTTGGATGACGGTCAACACTGGCATGTAGCATTTGGGATAATGTTCTGTTGAACCGCTCAATCATGCCATTTGATTGGGGGTGATATGGCGTCATCATCCCCAAATTTCGGCACATCCCTTTGAAGACACGGCTCTCATACTGGCGGCCTTGGTCTGAATGGATCGCCATTGGAACACCGAACTTGGTCACATAGTGTTCCACCACAGCCTGTGCAACAGTAGGAGCTTCTTTGTTGGGCATGGCAACGGCTTCGACCCAACGGGCAAAATAGTCTCCGATGACCGCAATATACTGGTTTCCACTGTCCGTCTCTGGCATTGGCCCAAGGATGTCAACTGCGATCCTCTCATCCGGACAACCAGTCATCTGTCCAGTGTGTGGTCCTCGCGGTTTGCGTCCAGCCTGCTTTCTTCTGTTACATACATCGCAGCTTCGGCACCATTGGCGTATGTCCGTCTGCAGGCCAGGCCAGGTATAGGCCTGCCTCACCTTCGCTAAAGTCTTCTTTACTCCGAGATGTCCACCGGTGGGACCGTCGTGGCACTCTCTTAACACTTTACGGTGCAAGGGACGAGGTACAACCAGCAGTCGTCGCTTGACATTACCACGGTCATCCACCCATGGTCTAACCAACAGCGAATCGCAAATCTCCAACATATCGAAGGCACACCACAGGCTCTTCGTGACGAGTCCGTACGGACTGACGCCTTCTCGGTTTAGAGGCTACCTTGCCGCACCCAGTCGAGAAGAGGTTGTAGGTCGGGATCTTCGGCCTGGGCTCGGCCGAATCCTTCGGTTGGCGACACCATCTCAATCACACGGGCGGCTGCCTGAACGTCATCGCTGCTTGATCGACCACACTGTTTGCATGGGATACGACTCAGTGCGTCGGCGTTACCATGTTTCCGATCCGGTCGATGCTCGATGTTGAAATCGTAGACGCCAAGGGCCTGAATCCAACGGGCCAGCTGTCCTTCCGGTTCCTTGAACCGCATGAGCCATCTCAGCGAGCCGTGATCGGTGCGAAGCAGGAACTTCCGCCCAAACAAGTAGCGTCCAAAGCATTTGACGAAATGCACCACATCCAGTAGATCTCTTCTCGTCACACAGTAGTCTCGTTCGGCCTTCGACAACACACGACTCGCGTATGCCACGACCTTCTCTTCTCCATCGATCACCTGTGACAACACGGCCCCGATGCCATAGTTACTCGCGTCCGTATCCAAAATGAAAGGGAGTTTAAAGTCTGGCATAGCAAGCACAGGCGCGGTTGTCAGCTTGTCTTTCAGGGTGTCGAAGGCTTGCTGCGCTGTGGTGTTCCATATGAAGACTGTCTTCTTTTCAGTTAACGTATGCAGCGGCGCTGCAATGGTGGCAAAGTCCCGGATGAAACGTCGATAGTAGCTTCAGAGGCCCAAGAAGCTCTGAACCTCGGCCTGCGAAACGGGTGGAGGCCAGTCTCGCACAGCACGGATCTTCTGTGGGTCTGTTCCAGTCCCATTCTGTGATACTACGCGGCCCAGATAAAGGACTTGTCGTGTCCTTATGACGCACTTGGACGGCTTGAGCTTAAGACAATGCTGTTTTAACCCCTCGAAGACCCCATCAAGACGCTGAATCATCTCGTCAAACGTCCGTCCAAAACAATGATATCGTCAAGGTAGACGAGACACGTATCATAATGGAGCCCTGCTAGGATGGCTTCCATTAGCCGCCCAAAGGTCCCGGGCGCATTGCACAGCCCGAACGGCATAACTCGGAACTGGTACAGACCTTTCCTGGTTGCAAAGGCTGTCTTGCATCTATCTTCGGGGGACACTTCGACTTGCCAGTACCCTGACATTAAGTCAAGAGTACTCCACCAACTTGCACCTGCTAAAGAATCCAGAGAGTCGTCGATCCTCGGCAACGGGTAAGCATCCTTCTCTGTGATCTTGTTCAAAGCACGGTAATCAACGCAGAAGCGCATTTTCCCGTCCTTCTTTTTCACCAGAACTACCGGCGCTGACCACGGTCCACTGGATGGCTCGACCACTCCACGCTGTAACATGTCTTCAACTTGCTCATCGATCATTCCACGGGCGTGAATCGGCGGTCGCCTTGGCAGAATGCGGATGGGTGGTGCACTTCCAGTCTTTATGTGATGTTGTACCATCGCCGTTCGACCTAGATCAGTATCGTCCTTAGCGAACAGGTCAGCATATCGGGTAACCAAATCTTCTACAGCCGTGGTTTGGTCTGTCTCTAGGTCTTCGCTGGATCGTCGAACCAGATCTTTAAGATGGTCTGGACATGCGCTGGTCGGCACGGCGGGCCTCTGTCTACTAGGTTTCGCACGGCTCGGCGTCGACACTTCGGTCGCACTCGAAACTTGATCGTCCACTACTTCTACTTCACCCATACGGCCGCAGAGCGTCCCGGCCTGGACTACAGTCGGATCTGAGGACAAGTTGAGAAACCTCAGTGTGACTTCGCGGTCACGGTCAACCTCGGTGAGGAACTTGGCCACCATGGCTCCTGTCTTCTGGGTAAACTCCGGTTTGTTTTCGATCATCCCTACCTCGCCTAGTTGGCCCCCACGAAATTTTCCTGTTACAACGGCTTCGGCTCCAGCAGGAATAGTCACAGTCTCGGACACGGCTACACGGTAAATTACAACACATATAAGGGAAGTGGGAAGAGGTGCCGACATACTGACTGCGTCACATGACTTCACAGAATAGTCTTCTGGTTAACCTATTCTAAAGCACATACCAAGAATCTAACGATTCGTGATGTGTTGTATCTCAGGTACGCTTTTATTGTACCTGTTCATGTGGCAACTTGGATGATATGACCACACGGCCCCTAGCACCGGCATAAGCGGTATTAGATACAAATCTAGAGCTATGATGGAAATGCTCTGACAACTCGTATACTGGTAATTGGTGAGCTGTTTCGCTGTGACAACTCGTACATTGGAGATTGGTGAGCTGTATCATCGTCAGATGTAAATGACGGCATTTAACACAAAAGACTAAGTCTGTGAGGCCCGATGTCGACCCAGCATCAACTGCGCTCCCCACGACCTCGCATTGGATGTAGCGGCCACCCTAGAAGAGCGTCCACTGTCAGATCTCAGACTATCATCTTCTATGTTCGTGTGGTACCGTCTATAGTGATTTTAAAATCAGCTTCACCTTTCAGGGGCATCAGCGTACCGTCAGCCATACGAATGGGCTACTCAAGGCAGGTCTGAGCCGCGGACTCAGCTGCTGGTATACTTTCTCGCTCAGGAGGGAAATCGACGCCCCCGTGTCAACACAACACCACATATTCACTGGCCCGATGTTGGCAGGCAAAAAAAATCCAGCTTCCCCGGAAGTATTAACTTTGGGAGAACTCTTGGGCGATCTCGGCGGTTTAGAGGCATCGGCTTTGGATGCATCCGGGCAGTCCGCCCTGTAGAGACCCTTTTTGCCACACGACCAGCAAGCATTACTTCGTTCCCGATTCCCATACGTCCGTTGTTGACCTTTGGTGTATCTTTGTGGTCGTCGCCGTGGTTGAGGCTGAGACTTTCGCATTATTTCCTCCATCAATTCCTTGATCTGTTTTCTCAGGCGAGAATCAGATTCTTCGTCATCCTCGGAGGTTGCAGCTATTCCCTCATCTTTACTAGGAACCGTGGACTTCGCGGTTGCCCAAGTCTTACGGCATTGCGAGGACTTGAATGCTTCTACTTCTACAGCAGAGTGTACAGCTGCATCTAAGGTCATCGGCCGCGTCTGCCATACAAGAAAGCTTGTCCCCAATAGCCTCCAAAAACTGATCCTTTGCCAAGGTGTCCTGTACGTCATCTCCGGCCTCGGGATAAGCCTGTTGTGCAAGCCGAACTAATGCCTCAGCTAAGCCCGGAAGATCTTCTGACTTCTCGCGGTATCGGGATTTTAACTGCGTTTTGTACAAATCTAGTTGATTCGGCGGGGCAAAACGCTTCTCCAAGGCATCCCTCAATCGTCCATAGTCAGCACTCCCTGGTTCTGATTTCAAGCTGGCTAAAAGCTGCTGGGCAGATCCTCGGAGGGCGACGGCCAGATATTGACCCCGTTGTGAGTATGTCCATCCGTTGATAGCAGCACAGTGGTCGAAATGAGAGAGATAATTCCGTAATGGCGTCGTCCCATCATAGGTAGCTGCCTTTGCCGCAGTCAACATCGGTCGCCTCGCCTCAACCGCAGGGGTCGATGTCTGTAATGGCCGCCCCCAACTCATGGGATCATCTCGTCCTCTCTTCGGCGGCGGTGGCGTTTGATCGCAATCCTGCTGCGATCCGGACATATATTCGGTTCGGCGGTAATCACCAACCGTTTCGGCAGCCCCAAATCTCGCATTCGGCTCGGCGGCGTCGTTTTCAATGTCCGGTCGTCGAATCGCCTCTCTTTCCCGCAACTGACTATCGGTGATTTTGGACATCTGGCCCGCTATCGTCGATACACTCGACTCGAACGCTCTGGCCATAGATCCGATGATTTGTCGTAGCTCGGCAATCTCTTCCATTATCTCTACGATCGAATCGTCGTCACGGTGTTCGTATCGGTCCCCGGGACCGTGGTTATCAGACCCAGAGTCTTTAGGGGCTCGATTACTTCCATTCACGTCGGATAACGTCTGCCACGAAGCTATCAGCGACGGCTCAGCTGGGGGAGCCGATAGCACTGTGCACAGCTCTACTGTGGACAGGTCCAGCAAATCAACACTCTTCGGCGCCTCAAACGCTGATCGTCCGCTCCCCACTCCTCGTCGTGACTCTTCTCGGTCTTTCGGAGTTGGCGTTATGGGCAGTTGCCGCCGGCTTCCCTGACTGCGAGTCGCTGTCCGCTGGACGTAGTTCGGCGCCGACATCTCCGATAGTCGTCATGCTTGGTTTTCTTATTTCTTCCCAGCGTGGTCCCTTCTCCATCGGTTTCCCGGTGTTGGCCATTCCACCGCTGCCACCAGTTGTGGCGTTCGAGAGGTCAGAAAACGTCTATCCTTGCGGTGTACACGAGACTTGAGGAGGCCTGGTCTCAGGCCCCTGTGACAAATTGTCAGGCTGATGTGAACGCAGTCTCGTATGATTGGAATTGGCCAACGAGGAAGGTCCGATTCAACCTGTCACCTTGTCTGGATCGAGGAGGTAGGATGGGGGGACCTGTAGAAACAACCAAGGCAATAATAAAGTAATAATATTGTATTCTGCTATGTACACAGCTCTGTACGCGCACAATACCTGTAATAATGATCCCTACTCTAGAGGTAGTTATCGTTAATAGTTATCTTTATCTTAAAGAGAAAGACGAATAATATACAATGTATACATGAGCCCCTATCTATGGCGCGTCACGGCCCAGTCTCGTGCAGACTGGCTCTCGTTGTGGTATGGTACAGCATCTCTGGTTCCTCTCCGGTCGTTGGCGTAGCCCCGGACTGTATGGAACGTCTACCGTGTCTAAGGTTACACGGCCCAGTTCATATAAGCGTTATTAATCGTCTCTGGAATCCTCTCCCTATCACTGCTTCTCCTAGCAGTAGTCCTTCGGCGGCGTCGGCCCGTACAGCACACAGCAGCGTCTTCGGCGGCAGCCCCTTTCGGCTCGGCAGATTTCACGTCTTCGGCGACCCGTCTTCGGCTCGGCAGACTTCACGTCTTCGGCGACCCGACTTCGGCCCTCACGGCGTTGACCCCAAGGACGAGTTAATAGGCTCAGATTGTCTGCATATATATGTGGTAACAATGCCCTGATCTCGGGGGCGTATTATTACCTTACAGTGTAATGTCATTTAATATCAATGATTTGTAATAGAATTCAAAGACTTGCGGCAAAGCATAGTTCTAGCCCTGCGGCAGTGTAAATATGTACAGTGGATGTAAGCTTGTGTAATCCGTCACCTCTAGTCGAGGCCTGTAGGTAACTAGTGTAGGTGAGTGTGATTAGATCTATTCCGTCCCTAAGGCCGACGATCTTGTATGTGAGTAAGTATATGTAATCAGGTAAAATGGTATTTGTGTGATGGGCTGCAGTGTGGGATATTTGGTGCTCTGTATTTCCCGTTGATGGACATCTCGTCTTCAGATACTGTGCGTGTTAGTATCTTATCCCCGTCTGGCGGTTCGTCTCGTCATCAGATACTGTGCGTGTTAGTATCTATTATCCCCAAGCTATGGCTCAGCTCTCGGCTTTCCAACCCTTCGGCGGATGGTTCGGCGGTGTTTCGGCAGTCAATTCGGCACTTTCGGCACTTTCGGCACATTCGGAGCATTTACGGCGATCCTGTCTCTGTGCTCTCCCGCACGATGTTTACCCGCCGATTGTCTGAGACAGGATCCCGAACGTCCATTCTGTCCGTCTAACATAGGCTCTGGCTCCCATAATCCATTGCGCGCCCAAACATGGCAGCCCCCATATAGCGAAAGTATAGACTCAGGCGGTGTTGGATTTCGTGTCAGATCAATAGAGTTCGACTTCTCTCGCCCGGTTTCGATGCAGGATGCGTGTCAGGGATATTTACACGTCCCTCGCTGAAAGTTTCAGCGCACAGTTAATACAGGCAAGTCGAATATCCACCATTGTCGGTCCATACACAATACTATTTAGATGGTCAGCGTAGAACGAAAATGACATTCTCCAGGTCACGGGCATTTTCGTCACAAAGATAAAATCTTACCTTTCGCAAAAAAAAACCGTTATTTACGACGAATATCCGTTTTTAGTCTAAACTCGGACGAGGGGGGTAAAACTGTCCACATCGCCGTTGTGCGTGAGGTTTATCGCGAGTTGTTGTGCCGCGTAATTAGCGTTCTGATTGATGTAAAGATGGCGGCGATGTGGACAATTATACCCCTCTCGTCCGAGTTTAGATCTCTTGCCAAGCTGAAAGGGTGAGTGAGTGAGTGAATAGGGTTTAGCGTCGCTTTCAACATTTTTTCAGCTATATCACGACGGGGAAGGGAAGGGAGGGGAGGGGAGGGGCAGGGGTACCTACTTGTAACAGAGCAGATCTAATGCTGCCATTTTATAGCCAAGCTGAAAACGGACATTCAAAATAAACAAGGTGTTTTTGTAAAAAGTAAGAGGACATAGAATCGAATTATTTTATTGGTTATGGTCAACAGGTTTGGCAAATGTTGCCCGTACGGCACTTTCCCAACAACTCGATCTGGTGATTGTTTTGTAGCCATAGCGTTGTTCTCGCGTAGTTTTGAACAAGACAGTGACTACACCAAAGCTAGCATTGTCTCGTGATTCGCAAATGAAACAAGAACCTCCAGGGTTGTCAGAGACATGAGAAACAAAATGTTTTGAATTTATTTTATGTGAGATCGTTGGCTATGTCAACACTATACAACTTGTAAATCTAGTTATGTCCCCCCCCCCCTCTAATTAGAGGGGGGAGGGGGCATATAACGATCGCTTTGTCCGAATTTCTTGTCCGCGCAATATCTCGGTTACTAGCTGATAGACAGGATTGAAACTTGCATGGAATGTGATCAGTGCCTCGTAGTTGTGCAGCGTAGAGTTTTTTCAAGTTCCGGTGTAACTGAAATCTTTGGTAGAAAAGCAAAGTGTGGAGAACTTTGAGCCTAAAATTCGCGGTAAACTTATCCAGCTATTCAAAAGATCAGCCTATTTGTGGCAATGAAAGCGGACCGCCTAAATATATGAGGGCATAATACGGTCACCACAGCATTTGGCAAAGATTATCGAGTTGAATTGAAGTTTATTCAAAAATACAATGTTATGAGAGTTCAATACAATGCAATATTATATATGACGAATGTCGCAGATTAAAAAACAGTCTAGACAAAACACTAGAGAGAAGAACAGATCAGATTAGAATGAATGCCTAAACAAAACTACATTATACAATTCGGCAGGGATTTCCATTATATAATACGCTCGCTCTTTCCTTCGGCTTGCACAAATGTAGTTACTTAGTTTTGATCGTCATCATTGAAAGGAACTTACTTTTCGATGGGGTGTATACAGAATTTAACAGGAACAATGTTTGTGTTCAATCTCCGAAGAAAGGGCACACAATCAACAAGTGGTACGCGTCAGCAATCGATGCTAAATCACAAGATGTACAAATACGTTCGTTTCTTGAGACGTCCGTATATCTACCCATAACGACCGCAGCAGCTTCGCTTAGTACATCTGGACATCAACAAAATGTCAACGCTTTGCTGTTTGTCAAACATACAAGATATATATTTTATGTCAAATGACTGCTTTGAATTCTTTGTGGAAAATGAATTCATAGCCGATCGCCAACTCTATAAATACTGGTATTCTAATTTCAACCTGAAACAACAGTATTCAACCATTCAATTCATAAAACGCTTGGTTATCCCATGCATAATTTAGTCTACAAGAATTAAATAATGTTCAACTTGAGACATTCGTTACGAAGCAAAAATCCCTGATCTTTGAATCCAAGAAGCAGATATATAATGGCTGGTTGTTCGTACCAGATTCATTATCAAATTCAGAGCAACTGGAATGTGTTTACCTCATGTGTGTTCTCACATGTCTAACGAGACCACTGTTATCAGCAAATCTATTATAACATAGAGAGCACTTGTAAGGCTTTTCCGTGTGTATTCTCGTGTGCTTCACAAGATCACTCCTAAAGGACGATCTATAATCACATAGAGAACATTCGAAGGGCTTTTCACCAGTGTGTCGTCTCATATGCCGAACAAGATATTGATTTCTAAAGGCTTTATAATCACACAAAGGACACTCAAATTGTTTTTCTCCAGTGTGTATTATGGTTACTTCTATAATCACATAGAGAACACTTGAATGGCCTTTCCCCAGTGTGTGTTCTCATGTGACTAACAAGATTGGAATTACTGACAGATCTATAATCACAGACAGAACACTTAAAATGATCAGTGTGTGTTTCCATATGCCTAAGAAGATGGGAGTTACGGGCAGATCTATAATTACAAAGGGAACACTTGAAAGGCTTTTCGCCAGTGTGTGTTCTCATATGCCTAACAAGATTGGAATTACTGACAGATCTATAATTACAAAGGGGACACTTGAAAGGCCTTTCGCCACTGTGTGTTCTCATATGACTAACGAGATTAGAATTACTGACAAATCTATAATCACAAAGAGAACACTTAAAAACATTTTCATCAGTATGTGTTTTCATATGCCTAAGAAGATATCTATTTTGGGCACATTTATAGTTACACAAAGAACACTTAAACTGATTTTTCCCAGTGCTCTTCCTCATATCACCCGGGCCTTCGTCGGTGTACCTATTATTGCAGCCCACATTTTCACCAGTAAATGTATGTTTTTCAAAATGTTTTCCAGCAGGCAGTGGACTCTCCTCGTTTCTAGAATTCGCATCTTCGTCCCTTGCGCCGTTGATGGTTAGCAATGGTTGTTGACATCGTCATGTTCTTGCCAATTTTTATGCCGTCTGTTTGCATAACTTCGATTCCATTACCGGTATCTGTATCTAATAGATTCCCATGAATTACCGATGTATGTCCAACCTCTGCTTTCACCGATGAGCAGGATGTACGATATTCCCAATCAGTGTCTTGCGGTTCTTGTTTTATAAAGACATCTGTCCACTTCTGAGAGGTCCGATACTCTTCCATGGTGTTACACAAACCTGGTGCAGTACATTCGTTTTTCACATCTTGCAGCGTTATGATGGAATCCGTATGATGATATCGAGGGTGAACCAAATGTGATACCGATTCATCGTCTGGACAATCAATACGAGGTTCAGGATTCATTAAAATTGTCGATGGTAACTTTATCATATCGCTGCAAAAAGGAGCCTCTTGAATTTCCATAAATTGCCCACAAACGGTATTCTCTGGTGTTGGAATTCGCATCTTTCCCCTCGTTCAGGGCCACAAATATCCTTCAAAAAGAGAACAAAACAAAATTGCACTAATAGAGAAGATGGAAATTCGTTTCGGACGATATCATATTTATCTAGTGTTGTCTTTCTGAAACAACATGCCTTTGTTTATATATAGCGGTAATCAAAGAAATATTATTTGGATTTTGATGCTGATATACATGCGTCATTTGTCCAATAAGCTTGATAAAAAAAATCTGTGTATCGCGAACCGTTTCGCCATTTATTTGTTTATTTTTTGATTATCGAAAATCTGTTTTCATATACAGGTATATAAAATAAATTGATATAATAAAGGACTTTTGATGTGAAAATAAACATTTTATTATACTGATATATTTTTTCCGCAATGAGGTATAGAAAGCACAGGCCTTCATCCTTGCCCGATCATAGACAGAACCCCAATTTTCTACTTCCGGTAGCTGTGGGGTTTATCAATAGACGAAAATAGCAGATTGAAAGGTTTTCGATAAAGATAATAGATACATAGGCATACTGTACATACCCGCGAATATCACCATGTAAGCCGTTTTTTGCCAGGGGGGTGCTTACTTATCTTACTGGTTCAATCAGGGGGGAGGGGTTATTTTTTGACAACTTAATTAGGGGGGGGGGGGGCACAAGCGCATTCCCAGGTGGGCTATTGGGGGTTCGACCACAGGTATTGGTAAAAGTCAGGGGAAACCTCCCCCTATAAATGATAATACATGTAATATTAGTAAGTCTGTTATGCATATTTCATGTAGATGCACAGCAATACGTCATCATTCAATGCAGATTTGTATGTACATGATCGCCTCATGTTTCGAGAACTTTTTCTTTAATGTATCCAAAGTTACTCAGCAAAAGCAACTGTTTTACCTCCATTTCCAGAGTAAGGTTATCCCCAACTGTCCAAAGGAGTGACTTCATAGGCTGCCATGTTGATTTGTATATAATTAATAGGTCTGAGTTATGTGACCAAAAGGCATGGTTTGAAGACCCCAACCAAGTTGAATATTATGAATAGTACATGTAGTTTACAAACTCGATGACGGCGGATTCCATGATAACCTAGTCCACTTTTCCGTCAAATTCTCCGTCCAACCGAATAGTGACATTAGCAGCGTTCAAAATAATAAAAAAAACTTAACGCCTTGTCATGTACATGTTCGCTAAACCCACCAAGGTTGTGTAACCATTTTACCCTGTAGAGAGACAGTCTTACCCAGTATATTTCTTGTCTGCAGTATAATAGAGACAGAAATGTAAATGTTGTTAATGTCACTTGTTCAAATGTCATATTTCCGTCATACTTTTTTTACAATAATCACCACAAATCAAATGTCAACTACATGTAAATTATTCAAAAAAAGATTTACAGCGATACTAGCTTGAACTTATTATGATTTATGTACCATTGCCAGTGTGTTAAATACCAATACATGGATACTATGAGCATTTGAAAAACGTTGCTAATGTCATTTCCGTCCAACTCCCGTGACGAAAATGACATTAGCAACATTTTGAAGACCCTGTATTACAGCATGGGTGATGTCATACACTGACAAGGGTACAGATACATCAATACAATTGGCCTAATTCCACTGAGCATATGCAACTGCTTGTCTTAAAAGGAATTTCTTGTAAATATACAAAATAGATTTTGACGGAAAAATGACATAAGTAACAAAAATGTTGTAGATGTCATTTTTGTTTTGTCCCGCTAAATTGAAAACTGTGCATGGAATTCATAGGGATTCCTGTTTATTTTCATCTTATGCAATTCATTGACATGTTTAAAGGGGAATGTTATCACAATTTTTGAAAGGCTAAAACCAATAAAAAACAGTTCCCTGTGGCCTGCTTTATTTTTTAGAATTTTTTCAAAAATTTTAGCGATAATGCAATATCCTGAAATACGGTTCCAAAGTGCCTGATTTTTACCCCCAGTAAATCCGCCCGGCGATTACCCTGTGACGTCACACAGTGAAGCGGCCAGAGTGAAACATGGCGGATAACACAGACAGCGGTACAAGCTCTGACTCAGATTCCGATTTCAGCGTTAACCACTTTGGAGACTGTGACTTTGGAGATTATACAGGTCTTGAAACTGAATAGAATGTAGAGGCAGTAAGCGATCATGAAACTGAAGGAGAAGGAGAAGCTATCGAGTCATATAGATTTGAGCCATATACAAGCGAATCTGGGGTCAAAATGGGTCGTCCTGATGTCAGGCCTGTTTCAAGCCTGTGGCAGGCCGTGGCAGGCTGTGGCAGGCCTGTTTAAATACACTGATTACATGCTTTATACACGAAATTACAATTATCTGTGGATCTTACAATAATATTTATACATTTCTGCTTTTATCTGGCAATTTTGTTAGGCATAAATCAATTATTATAATGCACAGGATCGTAAATTTACACTTCCATGCTAAACACCTTGCAACAATCTAAATAATAGCAAAAAGGAAACTAGGCCGGCTTATTGATTGTATGATTAATGCATATGAATTATTGTGGATGTCACTATAATATATTATTCATTTAAAATCTACAGATAATTTGTTATTGTAGGAGCATACTATGTAGTTATTTACGCCTTTATTTTTATATGTGTTTATTGGCATTGTATGGTTCATTATTGTTCATTTCTTACGAGACGGACAGATTGTTATACCGTGGCAGGCCGGCTTATTTACATTATGTGTTTGTCAATTATTGTTAGCGATTTGATGTTAAAACGGGAGCTAATCCATACCTGTGGATAAGTCCTCTCAAATGAAAACAAAGTTTCAATTCCAAAGGAAGCTACTTGATGTTAAGACAATAACTATAACTCACTATAACACGCCCAGTTTATTTCTTTTGGACACCCCATTGCTGAACGCGCGACGTTAAACCTTAATTCTTTCACTCTCTCTCTTGGACACCCTCCCATAAAAAATTGTTTGCTTCACACCTTTCTGTTAGTTTCAGTTACTCTTCCGGGTGATCAATTTCAATTTATTGTATCAAAAAAACATAGAATGTATGTGCTCACATGGAGATGCAAAAGGACACCAAATAATCAGGATAAGCTGGTGCCAGAAGTGAATTTCCGATATACCGGAATAAGTTGATTAAAAGTACATTGATTATTACAGTTCAGTTAATAGCTGTAAGATGGGCATATGATGTAGGATTCAGGATTGGCTGGTCGATCAGTCCGTGGGACGCATGCAAAATTCAAGAGTGGAAGATTAAATCTATGGCCCACTTCGGTAGAGGGGACAGTAGTATACAAATAGTAAATTCAGGTCCCAGCGCCTCACTGCGCATGCGCAGAACTTGGTGTGACGTCATAAGTGTGGCTGTGCGCATGCGTGAGTGATATGTGAGTGGGTGTGGGTTCAAAATGGCGGCCCCTTTATTTTCCCCAGACAACTTAAAGTCCGCCATTTTGAACCCACCCCCACTCACCCAGTGCACTGATTGACCTGGGTGAGTGGGTGTGGGTTCAAAATGGCGGCTTGTGGTGTTGTGTGTGTAAAATAAGGTGCCGCCATTTTGAACCCACCCCCACTCACCCGGGTGAGTCAGTGCATGAGTGGGTGTGGGTTTAAAATGGCGGCTTGTTTTTACGGGGATGGGAGTTGAATATCCTCCATTTTGAACCCACCTCCACTCATCAATTGACGTGGTGTGGTGTGGGTTCAAAATGGCGGCTTGGTTTTAAGGGCGTGGGAGGTGAGTATCCACCATTTTGAATCCACGTGAAAAAACGTATAAGAGGAGTCGATTTTTAGGGAAAGGGGTGTATTCATTGCAATCTGACTTACCTGACCTGACCTGCCTGCCTGCCTCCCTGCCTATCCGCTTGTATGAGACGAAAAGCATGAGACGTGGAGAAGATTTTCCCTTTGACCCAGCAGTACCTCCGGTTGAAGTCTTGCCTGAAGATGAGCGTGTCAGGGACATTTATCAACGTCACTGGGCTACCATACGCCATTGTTTCCACCGTGACCGTCGTCTATTGGACTTGTATAATTTTCGGTTGGAGGACCTCACGTATCTTCCTACTTACGCCGAGAACATTTTTACAGATCAGGTCACTGCCTTCAAATTGAATGTGACATTTGGGTATATCTTACGGCACAAAAAGACGGACCAGCTGCGGTATTTCTATCCCAGTAATAATTCGTATGTGTTTGACCAGCCATTCACCATCACGGATGCGATTTCTCTGGAGCCACTCATCGACCAATTGACTACGTTGGATCCATTGGAATGGGCTCGGTTACGACAGTCATCCGTGGCACATACACCGCGACACGCCCAGTATGGAACTGGCAACGAATGGCGGACTGAACAACAGACTCCGGCCAGGTCATCAACGCACCAGACACTTGAAATAACACCAAATTTCCCATCAGATTCACACCAAAAACGCGATCATTTATATTGTACATGTATGAGGAATATCCTTGCAGCAAATTTGTACGAATACTAAGACAACATACCTCCGTTTTTCTGGTGAAACCTGCACAAAATTTGTGAACACGTTATGCCTCAAACCACGCGTTCTGCAGCCGACAAATGTGTACGTGTCGTTGCTCATGGCAACGCAACAGCTGTTCGCTTAAGGGGTCGACTCCACTTACCGGCCTACGGCCAAATGCCCTGCATAGACAAATCTATTATAATTACTCCTAACAATGAATATGACTAAAATGAATGACATTTAATAGTACAATTCCTACCCGTCACATATGTAAATATTTAATGCCATTTCGGCTGTCTGTGACTTTGCAATATTGTCGATGAAGCTGATCACCCAGTTGGTATAATGAGTGGATTTCAATATCGGAACAGTGGACCTCGACATAGAGGACGTGGTTCGGAAAGGAATCCTATCAATCTACTATTTAATTATTTATAGTTTGTTGTCGATGTTGATGATCTAATTGGTTCAATATCCTGTAGATTCCAATGTTATTCATACGTTATGACTTTTGTCTAATCCTTCATTCAATATTAAGCCGTCGTCTTTTAAAGAATTTTCTCGTCCATAATCCAAAGACAGCATTAGCACCAAACAATTTTAAGCTGTGGTGCCCATTTGGTCAAACATGGTGTTGGAAGAAAACGCTGTAAATGGTTAGCCAGAGGAAAGATAACATGATCTTCTAGTGCAAAACTGGCAAGGTTACCCTTGGATCAGACTAAAGATTTGACGCCAGCATTTCATCACCTTTGTACCAGATAACTTTAGAAATTTATATGTTGTAAATATGTACAGTAAATAAAAGCGCATGTGGTTCTTTAATAACGCACGTAATCTTAAGTCAACCGTAAAGTGATCGTAAACCCTCAAGTAAAGTTTCCATCAAATGAAAGACTATTGCGAACAGTGTCGGAAAATATTTATTGTAATTTTTTACGATTTTATTACACAGAGTAAACTGCAAATAAAGCCTGGTATTCTATGGTGGTCTGTTGAAATCATATCTAAGTCCATATCTAGGTCCACTGCCTTAATACATATATTTCAAACTTTGTATGCACTTTCCAATGCTTGATTTAAGCTTAAGGTGTGTATACTTTGAGTTTCAACACAGACTCACTGTTCCAATGTGCAAGTTTCACCAAAATCTGGGGGATGGTAACTCATAAGTGTCAAGTCAATTTGAATCTTGCATTTCATTTCCCCGATTTTGGTGAAACATGCATATTGGAACAGTGAGTCTGTGTTGAAATTCAAAGTATACACACCTTAAACTTAAATCAAAATATAGAGCCGTCAACAACATGAAGTCCGAGTGATTATTCTGAATTTTTGTTTAAACTTTAATTTACTGTCTGAAATTAGATATGGGATACGCCTGTCAGAACTGACATTAAATATGATCACGGTGATGTAATGCGCGTACTTTCTGTCTACGGAAACCTTCATGTTTTATTCCATAATTTCAATAAACTTGAATCATTTACGGTGTTTCATTTTATTCAGCCTCTTATTGTTAGCGATTACGAATACTAAGACAACATACCTCCGTTTTTCTGATGAAACCTGCACAAAATTTGTGAACACGTTATGCCTCAAACCACGCGTTCTGCAGCCGACAAATGTGTACGTGTCGTTGCTCATGGCAACGCAACAGCTGTTCGCTTAAGGGGTCGACTCCACTTACCGGCCTACGGCCAAATGCCCTGCATAGACAAATCTATTATAATTACTCCTAACAATGAATATGACTAAAATGAATGACATTTAATAGTACAATTCCTACCCGTCACATATGTAAATATTTAATGCCATTTCGGCTGTCTGTGACTTTGCAATATTGTCGATGAAGCTGATCACCCAGTTGGTATAATGAGTGGATTTCAATATCGGAACAGTGGACCTTGACATAGAGGACGTGGTTCGGAAAGGAATCCTATCAATCTACTATTTAATTATTTATAGTTTGTTGTCGATGTTGATGATCTAATTGGTTCAATATCCTGTAGATTCCAATGTTATTCATACGTTATGACTTTTGTCTAATCCTTCATTCAATATTAAGCCGTCGTCTTTTAAAGAATTTTCTCGTCCATAATCCAAAGACAGCATTAGCACCAAACAATTTTAAGCTGTGGTGCCCATTTGGTCAAACATGGTGTTGGAAGAAAACGCTGTAAATGGTTAGCCAGAGGAAAGCTAACATGATCTTCTAGTGCAAAACTGGCAAGGTTACCCTTGGATCAGACTAAAGATTTGACGCCAGCATTTCATCACCTTTGTACCAGATAACTTTAGAAATTTATATGTTGTAAATATGTACAGTAAATAAAAGCGCATGTGGTTCTTTAATAACGCACGTAATCTTAAGTCAACCGTAAAGTGATCGTAAACCCTCAAGTAAAGTTTCCATCAAATGAAAGACTATTGCGAACAGTGTCGGAAAATATTTATTGTAATTTTTACGATTTTATTACACAGAGTAAACTGCAAATAAAGCCTGGTATTCTATGGTGGTCTGTTGAAATCATATCTAAGTCCATATCTAGGTCCACTGCCTTAATACATATATTTCAAACTTTGTATGCACTTTCCAATGCTTGATTTAAGCTTAAGGTGTGTATACTTTGAGTTTCAACACAGACTCACTGTTCCAATGTGCAAGTTTCACCAAAATCTGGGGATGGTAACTCATAAGTGTCAAGTCAATTTGAATCTTGCATTTCATTTCCCCGATTTTGGTGAAACATGCATATTGGAACAGTGAGTCTGTGTTGAAATTCAAAGTATACACACCTTAAACTTAAATCAAAATATAGAGCCGTCAACAACATGAAGTCCGAGTGATTATTCTGAATTTTGTTTAAACTTTAATTTACTGTCTGAAATTAGATATGGGATACGCCTGTCAGAACTGACATTAAATATGATCACGGTGATGTAATGCGCGTACTTTCTGTCTACGGAAACCTTCATGTTTTATTCCATAATTTCAATAAACTTGAATCATTTACGGTGTTTCATTTTATTCAGCCTCTTATTGTTAGCGATAAAATGTATATAAATTGGATGGTTCTTCACCCCTATATGGTTGGGCTTTTTGAGACTTTTGTACTTGGGGGAAGGGGGGGATTTAGACGCGGACGCGGGTCAAAAGGTCAAAGGGTCACCTCCAGGTCAGACGGTCCAATGTCCAATGAGACAATGTTGCGGCATCGCTATAGTCAGAGCTTGAGCACAAAAAAAAAAAGAAAAAAAGGGGGGATTCTAGATGAACCTGGGAAAGATGGGCAGTTCCATTTGGACCAATCAGCGGTCGAGAAAAAGAGCCAATCAGCGGTCGAGAAAAAGAACCAATCAGCGATCGAACAATCAGCCAATCGAATTGGGGTATTCACGGTGTGCTTTCGCTGACGTCCGCGCCTACATCTGGGTTCTTGTACACCCTGGTAATGTTTTTCTGGACATGGATGGGTTACCTTTGGCTCCATTCTAGGCCACTGATTGACTAATACGGTGTTCAAAGCCACTTTCATGCATTATGCTCATAGAACTTATAGTCATAATCTATACGTGTTGGACGAGTCTCTTCACTCTATACACGTACCTCAATGAAATGCCCGCTCCAAACCTAGACCAAAGACACGTACTTGGTCTGTAGGCTGATTTCATTGGCTCTCTATTTTTTACTATAGTGCTCTTGACTTCTAAACTTGATGGGTTACATTTTGACCCCATCCTACACCACTGATTTCAGTTTGACTGAATCTCCACATTGGGCATTGATGCATTAGGAATAAAACACACAAGACAGGGTTTTTGGGTGAGATCTCATTTTTTTTTTTTTTATTCAGTGAACAACAACAACGTGAGAACAACCACGTGAAAACTCAAGCCCAGAACAAGGGGCTTGTAATTAACTGAAGCCCAGAACAAGGGGCTTGTCATTAACTGAAGCCCAGAACAAGGGGCTTGTACATTGAAGCCCAGAACAAGGGGCTTGTCATTAACTTAAGCCCAGAACGGGCCTTGTACATTGAAATGATGGGCGGCCCAGTCATAGACGAGTACATCGCGGTCCTCGGCCTGGGGGTACTCGTCAAACATCTGTACGATAGTAGATAAGGGTCTTTCCCGGCATCGATGGTACAGGTAAAACAAGCAATATTGTCCGCACACGCCACTGGTCAGGCTTTGCAACGTTTGACTGTTCCAACACCACGTCTCTGTGCCTTGATCCATGAAGTCTGTTAAATCGGGATGGAGGGGTGGCAGACCGTACGGGTCAAAGTAATCCCCCTGCTGTTCTGTCAAGTACACGGCCACCCAGTGTTCACCGGGTCGATCCATCGGGTCCGTGTTGAGAACGTAAGCAGCCGGCATACGGTCTAATGGAAACACATCTCGGGCGAACACCCCTTGAAAGACCCTACGTGTCTCTGGGTCATTCTCCAGCACGGTAGTTATCTGGTCTGTATCCATGTTAGGTGGAGAAGTCACACAGGACGTTGCGCGCCTTGTCCACTTGAATGATGTTGTCAAACTCGGCGTAGCAGATCACATTGACGGTGGTCGCCAGGGCTCGTGCAAAGTGGATTTCCAACCGTAAATTGCCTTGCTTGGTCAGGGCCAGCTGATGGTCGTTCTCTTAGGTGGGGGTCAGATCGAAACAGAACAACGTGTATCCGTCCGCGTAGTCCTCCCGACTGATCATATTCCCTTCGTCCTGGTTGATTTGACCGGTGGCTGTAAACAGGCTCTGATAGGCTCGAATGAAATTCCTCCGCCCAAAGTTCGTGGTTAAGGCCGTGGCTGGCACCTGTTGTCCATCCACATGCAGGGCCACAAAATTGATGCCGAAATGTTTAAAGTCAAACGGATTCTCTGTAGGCTCCGCTGAAACTGGCATTTTCCACACAGGCCAGGATCACCTGCTGGGTAGTTCTGTGAAACAGTTTTCTTGTTGGCGCCTCCATATATTTCCAGCAGGCACAGAGAACACTTTGGTTTGCACACGTCGGATAGGGTACTGGGCTGGTTTTGTTTCCAAGGCTTTCATGTGTCCCAATTGAACGGCTGATTCGGTTTCACTTTTCGGACATACAGGACTGCGTCTTGGATGACAATCTTATAGTCCGCTGCATGCCCCTCTACGTTAGTGGCCATCAAGGCGAAGGTCGGAGGCGCCCGTATCAGTCGGATTTTGATGGGGATCTTGTTCAAGAGGTACCGGTCTTGCATGAACATGTCTGCGTGCAGTCGACCCATCATATCCACCGAGGCACTGTTCGCAGTGAAAGCCTGCCGTTTGTTATATCCCCCATTGTCCACCGTGTCCATGTGCTCGGGCGTGTCCTTGCAGAATAAAGCGGTTGTCAGCTGAGATTTTTTAGCCTC
>JAVTVY010012333.1:0-57306 GCA_036873755.1 Hanleya hanleyi
ATTTATGATATAGAGCCAGTGTATCGGGGAAATTCAAATTTTTAAGTAGTTTTTTGTCCATTGTGGCTCCAGGTGTTGCTGTGTGGCGGTATCTAGGTGCTTTGTTATTGTTGTATTGTTTTTTTTTTAGATTGACTTTTGTGTGAGAGATTTTGGATATGTGGTAGTATCAATGTGTCTCTGGATTTGAGATAGAAGATAATTAAATGAAGTTGAGAACGGCATTTACGAGGAGATTGTATGGGGAATACAATTTGAGGTTAACGGTAAACCCCCAGATTATTCGCGGCCCAATTTAATTTAATTTTTTACCTGCTAACGTTTTCCCCATTCTGATAAAAGGGAAACGTATTTTTTTTGTTTCAATATATTTTTTGAACGGTTGATCCCTGATTTGAATAGTCCCATTTCTCTGTTAGTGTCCGTGATAGTCGAATTTGTCGGCTGTTAACTGGTGGGCTAAAAATTCGCTCATTCGGTTGATGTTCTGGACTAATCTAGGGGTATTTCTCATTTTGATGGATCAACACATGAAGAATTAGTTCTTGTTTTTTTTTCTTTTGCACCAGACTTTCATTGCTCAGTTGATAAATTGGGGGATTGTCAGTCATGGCTCACATTCTTGGCGATGCCATGGAGTTGTCAGTGTGAAAATAATAAGGGACTACATTTTCCTCAATCTTTTTGAATTGAGTCGAGGAAATTTGATTCCTGTTTTGTTTTGTAATTAGACCGGAATAAGTGACCAACCTATTCCGATTGAAAATCAATCAGATTGAAAATTCCAGTTTATTAGATTGATTTTTCAGTCTACGTTAGATTCATTCTGTTCTTTTGCACTCTTATAGATTATAGAATTTCAGTCGCACCGAAAAATTGATATTATTCTCAATCTAAAAGATTGAAGAAGAAAAGAATGAATCTAATGTAGACTGAAAATCTGGGAACTAACAGTATACGAGTTGCCAGAGTATTTCTATCATAGGTCTCTAGATTTGTATCTAATACCGCTTATGCCGGTGCTAGGGGCCGTGTGGTCATGTCATCCAAGTTATCACATGAACAGGTACAATAAAATCGTACCTGAGATACAACACGTATCACGAATCGTTAGATTCTTGGTATGTGCTTTAGAATAGGTTAACCAGAAGTCATGTGGCTCTGTTAGTATGTCGGCACCTCTTCCCACTTTCATTCTATGTGTTGTAATTTCAATCTAACAGATTGATTTTCATCCGGATTATTTTGGTTAATAATTCTAATCTTATTATTTAAGAGAGTATACGGATATTGATAGAAGTTAATCCAAAATTATCACGGTCATCTTTGTCAAAGTACCCGTATGTCTGGAGTGTCATCGTTGGGAAAAGGATATACTATTTACGAACACTCATCAAAATGAGGGAACGGTGTTGTAGAGGTAGCTATCCGCTCGGGGCTGTTAATCCATGGCATGCCGAAACTAACAGTATATGCCAGGAGATTTCATGATCTCGGGCTAGTTCCAATCAGAACAGCCCCGAACCGACTTTGCCCGAAGCTAGATCTTCGGAGCGCTTCGTAGCACGGACTGTTCGTGAGTTAAGGGTTGGATTTCATCGAGACAAGAGCTTATGATTCGGGTGGTATGAGGAAAGATTTTAACGGGGGATATTTTAGCTCTAAATTGATGTGAGTGTTGCTAGGCGGTGCACACTGCTTCAACAATTGGTGTCAGGAGTGGGATCAATTTTTTCCCCTGGTTGAGAATCTATTTAGGCCTGTAAAAGTGATAAAACTCCGGTAAACAAACACGGTGCGAAGGTCGGCCATTTTTGGCACTCGTGTATCGCGTACACCCACTCCCATGTGTTTTGGCAGGCTTTCCATTGTTGTGTTGTTTTACCTGAGGGAGTCATCCTGACGTTTGAGCCATTCTATAACCAAAAGGAGACAATTCTACACAAATTTCTTCACGGCTCGTAGGCTCTTGATTGAAGGCAGTTTTTGTTTGTTTCGGCTGGTAGGAGCGATATGCAAGAGGTGTGAAAAATTGTCGACGTCTAGCGACTAAAAAGCAACCATATGACTCTACAGGAACCACACCCAACAATCAGACCCGAGAATACGGAGGGATCTCGAACGTAGCCTTAGGATCTCAGCCGCGCTTTTATTGCTGATGTTCATGTGGAGATTATGAAGTATCCACACGGCACCGAGCACCGGCTTAAGCGGAATTAGATACGCTAGCTCGGGAAGCCACACTCACCATCTAATTGATTGCTGTTTTGAGTTAACGCACGACATTCAGGTTTCTATGTTCGGTTAAATAAACGTGACTACGAAGATCCCCAGTATGGTAAGGAGACGGTCCTTTACATCCACTCCATTTGGGGAAGAATGTTTGACTCCAGATCAATTTATATATCAGATAAAGTAATCATTAATAGGAAAAAGTTGAGCGTCAGACAAGAAACTAGGATGGGCATTCGCTGTCATTATTTAAATATGATGCTGTCATACTCATGCCATGTCTTTGGCAACTCGGTTTAACTTGCGAAAAAGCTGTTAGTCTTTCTCTCCATAAATACCAAAAATATCATATGGTTTTCAACATCATGATCGACGATTTTCTGCATTTCATAACTATATCTCCATGGCAAAAATGGTCTATATTGCTCAAGATTTTGACACTTTATATTAAGCTGACTGTACCTAAAGCTTTTCGTGGGGAC
Source organism: Hanleya hanleyi (assembly GCA_036873755.1). Taxonomy (NCBI): domain Eukaryota; kingdom Metazoa; phylum Mollusca; class Polyplacophora; order Lepidopleurida; family Hanleyidae; genus Hanleya; species Hanleya hanleyi. The sequence continues at coordinate 2,715 of JAVTVY010012333.1, forward strand.
AAAATGTGATCTCCGATCATCAGTGATATACATGAGCAATACATTTTCACGCGATTTGAGCAAAGATACTGTGATACTTGATATTGGTCATAGAGTTCGTAGAACGGCGATTAAAAAGCAACCATATGACTCTACAGGAAAACTTATCTCGACACCTCACATTCAGACATTCAGAATCAACAACATATTTGTCAAATTGAGAATTTTTATTTCGTAATTAGTGTACAGTGAATAAATAATATATATAATAGTAATAATATAAATATTTATTGGACGGTCTTGCACAAAGTGTAGACAAACTGAATGGAGTTAAAATCTGTTCAAACTTATTAACATTTGGTGCCATCGAGCGATGGTTGTTTAATGTCCATCAGTGTTAATCTTTATGATATAGACAAACGACTCGTCGGCTTTTTATCTCCTCTCTTTGTCAGCCATGAATATTTATAGGATATAGGAAAGAATAAAATGTCGCACGTGGGATAGTGAGGATTTCTGGAGATGATTCAGTTGAGGTTCAGCCTCTTGTCATTGTATAGGCCTGAAACCTGATGACGTTTTGTCCCACTTCTATCCCATGATGCAATGTAGGCCCCCAGCATCCATGACAATCAAATGGTAAGTGGGGATTGTAATAAAATTCACTTAGTCCGTCACCTCCCTCGGGTAACGCGACATCAACATAATTACCAGCGCGAGGTCCCTGGACTGGCACAGCCTGGAGGGCATGTTTTAATTTGAAGTATCGGGTTACATATAGGACTTCACGTCAAGCGGCACGTGTACTGCGCGTTGACAATTTAATTAGTTTCGTGTTACATAAGAGATGCTAAATTTCGGGAAAATGATCACCTGTCATGCAGATGATGGAATGCACAAATCATCACGTGATTGGAAGAGATATAATACGTCATCAGGCTCTAGGTCCATTCGGATTGATAGTGGCGCAGTTGTTTCTTGGTGTGTAAAATTCCACACAGTCGCGGTGAACTTTGTAGGATGCTTCTCTGCAATCTTGTTTGCGAATCTTTACTCAGTCATTAGATTTGATGTGGGAAAGGAGGGAGCAGTTGCGTCTCAGCCTGGCTCGATAGACGTCTCCTTCTATGGAACTCACCTGGTCGATGTACGGTAGAGTACCCTTCATGGGATATGTCTAGGTCACTCTGGTGATCTAGCTTTTCTCTATGACATTGTCCGAAAGAGAGGTGAGATACATGTATTGGCTGGCGAAGAGATTTTCGCTGATGAAGAGACAATAATGTGTATCGTGTGCACAAAGCAGTGTGTACCATAGGTAATCAGCGAGTGTGTACCAGAGAATTACGACATTATGAGATGCACAGTTCAACTACCTGATATGCCATTGCGCTCCAAAATCCGAGCCGCTACGTCGTAACGTCTTTGCGTTGCCAAGTGTTGGGGGGAAATCATATATACGCACCCCACTGTGTATGTCTTAAAAGTACTTGATCTGTTTATCTCCGGTACCCATCAACATAAATTTGCCTTTTTTACCACAATGACCGTGTACCTGGGCACACAATTTGTGTATTTTTTTTAAAGAGACTAATAGTTTTCACACATCACATTGTGTACACTTACTTGTACGAAGTGAGAGTCATGGCGAATGTGTACCGGTAGACAGTGAATGTGTTGTGCATTTCTGCGACATGAGCTGTATACGTGATACAAAATTAATGTACCTTTTGCAAACAGTGGTATTCCAAGTGTACATCCACAACATGTGTGATTACCCACCCAGATGTCACAGGTAACATTATCTTCACCATGGCCAAGATAACTTATATAATATGTGACCAAAATGACTTTGACAAGGAGATTCCATACCTAAATGTCTTCACCAGCCAATACCAACATCTCAATTCTCACTCGGACAATGTCAAAGAGAAAAGCTTGATCACCAGAGTGATTCCAACTACCTGACCCACAGACATATCCCAGTGAACATTACTATACCGTACATCGACCAGGTGAGTACCATTGCGGAAGCCTTGTTTAGAGACGTCTCTCCATGCCAGGCTGAGATGTACTACTCTCTCCCATCTCATAAATCTAATGACAAGAGTAAAGATTCGCACACTTGATTACAGGGAAGTATACTACATAGTATATCCTAACTGTGGAGACTTTTACAACTCGCATGAAACAACTGGACAACTATCTGTATGAATACATCGACGAAAAGCTAAACATGAATTTTCCCTTCCTCAGAAATCCTCAGTGTTTCGCGCGCAACAAACTTCTTCTTCCAAATAGCATATAAAGAATTATAGGGTGGAAAATGGGAAGAGATATAAGTCTGGCGAGTCTTGTGTCTATATCATAGGACTTTATAACACTGTGGACATAAACGGTGACCATTGGATTACATTGAAATGAGACATGGATTTCAACTACTGAGAATGACTGATTGTAGTCATCATATCGCATAGAAATGATCCCCGCACCCCAACCCACCCAATAAAAGGAGTTTTTCATTCAGACAATATTGTAGATTAAGAAATAAATACCAGCTGGTATATACTGATGGGTTTAAACTGCTGATTGTAAATAAGGTACATAAATGCAAACGGCTTTGGAATATTTTATAGGTATATATTTTGAGACAAACAGTATATAACAAGTTACATTAACAATATAGTGATGCGAATTCTGGGAGGACAGGACTGGAACATTTTCAATTTCAGCGGCGGCATCCGAACAGTCGTCTAAATAGTCGCCTTCCGAAGGAGACCTTCTTGACTGCTGGGTAGGCATCTGTGAAATAAGATATAATGCTTCATTGGCTTGTGTTGCTGGGTAAACACACATTTTGCGGAAAATGGAAATTTGGTTCAAAAATAAAATTCTACGTGTTACATTAGAACACAGTTATATATAAGTTGTCGAGATTCAGCTATGTTGTAAATCTACATCAAATGAGAAGATAATCAAACCAGATAGAAATCTGTACCTTTATTTAACCACTGTTACCTCAATATTGTTTCCATTAACGGTACCATTGGTACCGTACCTCAATGAAATATTTGCCCCTGATTATCTTGTGATACCGTACTTCTACATCAAATGAAATAATGTATACTATTAAAGCGAGTGTAGAGGAACGGTGAAATTTAAAGCTGTATCTGACATGCAATTGTTCTACCTATTGCAGTAACATCTCAATGATGTCATCTTTTCCTGTGGTAAACTTTGCTATTTTCTTGATTTTTTTTTTTCGTTTTATGTAGATTTTTTATTCAAGTTTGCAATATAGCTCTCTTCGTGGAAGATTTTTTTTTGGACAAATCTAAAAGATATCAAGCGGTGAGCATATATTACATCTATCTACATTATGCTGTTCGGGCAAACAGAAATATTAATCGTAAAATGTCTACAATAAATCTCTTCGTGATTTGAAGAAAATGCGCTTTTTGTTAACAATATTCCTGTCATCAGATTTCTCTTGAACTCACCCGTGATTGACTTTACATCGGCGGCTTCCGCAGTGACATCCAGAGATGGAAGTTTCTGTGAAATCAAATAGAACTAATAATAATATATGTATGAATGCATATTAAAAAGTATAAATAAGAGCTTAGTTGCTCAGTATAAAAATTTGATCCGAAGTCAGACTGCCCAAATTCCTGTGATATTTCTACAGTGTGGCCATGGCCCGACACTATTTAATGATGATGAGGCCTTGTTGTCACAATTTAATGGTAATGGAACCTTGCTGTCACAAGTCGCTGATAATGGGGGCCTTGTTTTCACCATTTAATGGTAATGGGGCCAATGGCGATGAGGCTATATCGTCACTATATTTAATGGTAATAGGGCCCTCCAGCCAAACAACGGTTCATATCGGACAGATTGTTTTGCTGGACAATCGGTCACATATTGAGCGTCGTTCGTCGGATGGGTTAGATGAAGCTCGGACTATGTGGCTACCTAAATGGTAATGCAGACATATTGTCACCATTTAATGGTAATGCCAGATGTTGATGGGGTCAGTTCATCGTCAAACATTGGTGATAATCGTAAATTGCATCTGATGGCATATGGTTGTAGCTGTAAGCCATCACATTTTTGCTGATGTTCATCACCTTTTTGTGGCTCTGTGGTTTATGTCAATTGCCATTTTAGATACTGCATGCTGCATGTTTCACAGCAGATTACATAAACTATAAGAATAGACTGATAGTTTACCTTCTCTTCCAAAATGGCTGTTTCGGTTTCAATATCCATCTTTTGTTCGGATTCCATTTCTTCTTCGGCACTGGAGAAACAAAGTAGTTTCTTTACCTGTGGAAGGAAATATTCATTTGGGTAATTTTGAAAGACTAGTGTGTGCAAACAGCCAGACATTCTCTGTGTATGAACCATACGAGATGATAAACGAGAGCCCAAGTCAAGTTCACTGGTGAATAGCATAATGTGTGAATGGGAGGCTTGCGCAATAGGCCCAGAAGACGCACCGGAAGTGCTAGCTACATGTGAGTTAATTGGTTAACTGTGCCCAAATCGACAAACATGAAGTTGCTATTAGAGAATCTGATTGGATAGTTGGTATTGTGAAAGTCGCCGAAAGCAGAATAACCCTAATTATAGAGGCAGCTTTTATTCGGTCGGTGTTACCTCGTCACTATACGTCCCTTGAATCAGCGTTGGTCCTACGTCACTCACTCTGCTCAACAAGGAGAGAATGGGACAGAGAATGGACAGATGCCGAGCGTGGCTCATCACAGATGGGAGGACTAACCTTGGTAAGAACGCTCCTCTTGTGAAGAGCAACCAAAGGAGCTGGGGTCAGAGCGCTGACCACACTGGTGGAGACGTCTTTCGAAATAGTCAACAGAACATCGTCGACGAAATTATCTATTTCAGTATCTGTAAATAAAGAAGTAACGTAAAGACATTGTAGCAGAGCATGCAAATAAAGAGCACAATTAGTACCATGGGTTACGTCATTAAAATATATGTAAGAGTATTTTAGTGACCTTGACCTTTTTCATCAATGTTGGTATCTAACACATCGCTTTTCGCTGATGCATCATATAACAATATCTTGAAGAACTTATGGGCACTTAATTATTTTGTCTCTATGCTTATGCACACAAAGAGCATGCCCATTCTAGGTCTCAGCATGAATACACGCAAAACTGGCGAATATATGACTAAATACAAGAAATCAACAATTCAAGTTTCACGCTTCTTTTATAACTATTTTTAGCTTTGAAATTACGCTTTTCTTCTTGGTGGACAGTCTGCATGATTGTGAAGTAAGTAATAAAAAAGTTGTTTATTGTTTTGGTGAATAGAGGGTATAATGAACATATTAAACATAAACGGGAGGAGGTTGCCTCCGAAAATATCAGCGAAAAGGACGACCATCCCTGACGATGACATGAATTAATATATGGCGAAATATTGAACTACAAAATGCTGCTCGCTAATATTTTCGGAGTCACCCGCCTCCTGTGATATGCAATGTTAATATCAAGCGGATCTCAACTCTTTAATATATACTAACCGTCCGAATCGCCCACATCCTCATTCTTCACGAATGTCTGCAAGATATAATTCCATTCATTTCCATAATGAGGCAAGATATTGAAAAATTTTCATCTTACCTGGAATATCCATTAACTTGTTATATTCTGCAATGAATGACACAAGGCTATTTTTATGGACTACAAAATTCTTCTTGATTACTGTTGAGCTGACGTTTCGTTGGAGATACTTCCAACTTTTTCAAAGCTAATGAACAAGCTATTGATAAAAGAAAATTAGTATTCTATTTTTTTTTAATATCCCATCGCGATTTTTGTCATCTCAAAAAGAACCTAGCTGAACAGATTTTGTGGTCATGCACGTACCACGTGAAGAACTTCCTGGGCCTGGTTCCCCTTCCTCTCGAGTTGGTTCTGTGCAGAATTGATAACTTGTTTGACAAGTTTGCTGGCCAGAGACTCTGGAAACATTTAAAAGCATGTTATATGTCTGCTCCACAGCAAAGAGGTAACGTTAAGTGATTTCTCTTGCATTTATGCTGTTCAGTCTTAATTATTTTGAATCAGAAATTACATTTAATTACCAGAAAATAATTAATTTCTGAATACTGACCGATGGCCTCGGCGTCAGGGATGACCGTTGGAATGATGGTACGGTCCCAGAACCTTGTGATGACGCTGGTCTGTAAGGAAAAATTTCGACTTTTTAATACAGCGATGATTATCCCTACCTAAAGCCTAGGCTGTTCCACAACTCTGAATATTCTCGTTTCCCATTCATAGAGCACTGAAACATTACACACAATGCATATTTGGGTGGAGTAGGAAAAGAAAATGGTGCATTCATATAGGCTGAATGACTTTTATGTGAAGACCCAGAAAGTCGTAAAGGTACACCATATTTGTACAACAACGTGGCCAATTCCTATGTCGTTGCACATCATGCTATGATGCAAAATATTTTTTGCATGGTTATGTTGTTGCACAATAATTGCATTTATATAAGAGAAAATTTTCTAATTTGACCAGAATGTGCCCCACCCTTCACACACTCCGTGACCATGGGCGCAGTATGAGCTGGACCGTTGACCTCGCCAGCTAAATCAATTGAAGCTATACATCGAAATACAGGTTGCGCATTTTGACTTCTCCAGGCAACTACGGATATGTTTCGAAAGAGATTCATACTGCGAATTTTATGATGTTATTGTTATCGTCTCAGTTACTGGGTCCCCTGGACCTGTTGAGATTGATTTGAATAAATAAAATTAAATAAAATAAAATTATAAATCTAAGGCATCCTAAATGTGTTTTCAAACATATACAACACAAACATATACTGTTGACGGTTTTGACTGCCCAAAATTATAATGATACTTCTTTGGCGTCACATGGTCAGCATTTTATGTGGACTGTATGGATCAATGGAATTTATATGATATGATTCTTCGTATACTCTTGGCCTTTGACCCCGGAATTAAAAGGTATCTACAGGTCAAGACTGGCCACACACTTATGAACTTAAAAGGCGATCGGTGGAACGTATATATAACTCAAGATATCACCCGGACAAATATCTTAAGCGTTACGAAATGACAGGATAAACACATGATATACCAATTCGACTAAAGTCGGTGCGATCTACATGATTTGCCAAAAATAAATCCACGTAAATGAATCGGCTTCTGGGCTGTATCACAGTGGATGATTTACAGAAAAGAAGTTCCGTAAAGTCGTTTCCCTCCGCATAAGTTCGGAATGATATGGATGATACGTGCAGCCTTGTGTTCATTAGCTATTATAAAGTGGGTCTGTAAAAAGCAATTCCATTGCCAGAGTCTGTAACCTTCTAATCAGTCGGTATATCTGTCAGTAATATTTATACAATCTGGAATGATGAGTATGGTAAGAGTAACAAACCTCTAATTGCTGCTGCACCAGGCTGTCCTTCTCGACCTGACTTTCAACGAGGGCACCGTCCACGTGTGTGCCGACATTCGGATCTGAGAAAACAAAGAAATATATCAGCTATATATATTCGTTTAAACAGACTGAGGAACCTTGAATCTTCCTTTAGTTGTATTATTGCATCAAAACAATCCTTGCATTTCAATTGCAACGCTTATTTGTGATCCCAGAGATAAAGATTTTCAGTAGAAACTTTTGGCCTCCGACGGTTCATGAAAAGTGTTCTAGCTTCGAACAATATCGTGAACGGCACTGATGAGTTCAGATGTTACGGTTGGTGGGGAGAGACGTTTTATGGGCAATTTTGGCCCTCGAACTCATTCACAAACCTCACTTCGTCCACTTTTCAGACAGAAACTTGTTTTCATCGAGTTTTGAATATTGAATACTTACCAAACGTGGCAATATCCTGGACATACTCGTTGTTGTCCGCCAAGTTATCCTGTTGGTGAAATTAAGATTCATGAATAAAATTTTACCACAAGGATACTTTCACTGAGCGCACTGGATATTACAAATTAAACAAGAAGATATGCTAGGAACTAAGATCGTAGAAGTTGATTGATCCAGTCGATTAGTTTCAATTACACTCATAGTTTTAACAACCATTCTGGTATCAGGTACCTTCATTGTGTCCTGTGCTTGCTTTGCAGATTTTGCGAGTCTGACGTTCAATCCGAGTTCGACAAAATTCTGACTCATCTGTAAAATCAACAAGAATAATTCACGCAATAATTCATGATGGAGACATCCGAAAAGGGTGACTTTAGGTGCAACACAATAAAATGAATGGAGATTGAGTAATATTTATCCCTTGATAATCTGCCTCGAGGCATGTATTGCCATAATATATTTTAGGCTATCACATAAAAAAAGTAAAAAATAAAAATATAGAATTTAAAGACCAATTTAGAGAAACATTCAACAAGGAAATACAATAAATAAAAATAGGAAAAAATTGTGCAGAAAAACTTCAGATTGAAAGCTTGAAATTGAAATATGAGGATATGGGATCGGACAATGCATTGGATAAGTGTTGCACGATGTAAACACCAGATTATATCAGGATGTGGGTTAAAGGGTGAGGCTCGATGTACTGGGGTGGACACATTCTCCTGGGGATAGTGAATGGCTTGAATAATAAGTGTAGCACAGATATAGAAAACGATTAAATTAACAATAACGAAGCAATACCTGGGCGAATCTCGGCTTCCTGCGGGAAGCACTAGTGGCATTTTCCAGGTGGTCTGAAATTAAAACCATTTTTCATGATTATTTCTCAGCATTCCCTCCCACATGACGATTTAACGGCAGTAATTTTACTTTCGTTCTACCAATTTCAGTGGAAATTTGGATTTTATTTTGTCCGAAATGCAGCAGCTTTGACCACCAAGATGCTCATTTTCAGATCCAGCAAGGGTTATTAAAAGAGTCATAGCTTTGAAGAATCTGGTTAACGGCCCTGAAGCGATAAACTATGAATTCAGACGTTACATCTGGTATGAGAGATGCGCTTTATGGGAAAATTTGACTCTCTAACCCATTCTCTGGCACCTCGAACATTTTCCTGAAAGAAACTTTGGTCTTCAGTGATTTGTCAATACTTACCGAACGTGTCAATATTCTGGAGATGGTTAACGTTGCTGCTCGTTAGGGTTTCCTGTTGATATGAAAATAAGATCGATAAGTAGAAGTTTTCAACAAGAATGCTTTCAATGAGAGCATTGATTACAAATTAAACATGAAGATCATTTTTGTATACAGTCTATACCATCAAACGCTATTCTCTCGGATATCTTGATGTTTGCTGTTAGTTTTGGCATTGGAACTGGCAATATTCAACTTAGAGCAAAGGATCGAAGAACTTGATTGATGTCAGATGATTAGTTTCAATAACAGTGATTAGTTTCAATAAAGCTGGGCGTATATAGGATCAGCCTACTGTGATTTGTTCATTCTCATCTCTACCTTCTTTGCCTCCTGTGCTTGGTTTGAAGATTTTGCGAGTCTGACGTTTAATCCGAGTTCGACAAAATTCTGACTCATCTGTAAATCAACAAAAATATGCATGGTGTAAGACAATGTTCCGCGCACTGCTAGTCATAATAATAATATCTGAAAATGGTGACTTCAGGGGCAACACAATAAAAAGAATGCAGATTCAGCAATTGTATCCATTGTCAATCTGCTTCGAGGCACTTTATTGCCACAATATCTGTTAACCCGTCACATAAAAATATTGTTAAACCAGTCAAAAAACAAATTCAAAGAACAATTTAGAAAAACATTCAACAAAAATTCTAAAAATATGAAAAGAATAGCGCAAAAAATAGTTCAGATTCAAATTTGAATTTCACTTTAAAATTTGGAAATTGAATAAGTGTTGCGCGATGTAAACACCAGAATATGTGAGGGTGTGGGGTCAAAATGTTTAAATTAACAATAACGAAGCAATACCTTGGCGAATTTCGTCTTCCTGCGGGGAGCGCTTGTGGCTGTTTCCAGGTGGTCTGAAATTAAAACCATTTGCCATGATTATTTCTCAGCATTCACTCCCACATGACGATTTAACGGCGGTAGTTTTCCTTTCGTTTTACCAATTTCAATGCGAATTTGGCGAGAAAAAAAACTCGATTTTTTCCGACCGAAATGCAGCAGCTGTGACCACCAACATAGCATGCTCATTTTCAGATCCAGGAAGGGTTATTAAAAGAGTCCTAGCGTTGAAGAATCTGGTTAACGGCCCTGAAGTGATTAACTATGAATTCAGATGTTATACATCTGGTATGGGAGGTGCGCTTTATGGGCAAATTTGACTCTCTAACCCATTCTCAACCCTCACCTCGTCCATTTTCCCCGAAAGAAACTTTGGTCTTCAGTGATTTTTTAATACTTACCGAATGTGGCAATATCCTGGAGATGGTTAACGTTGTCCATCAGGGTTTCCTGTTGGTATGGAAATAAAATCCATAAGTAGAAGTTTTCCACAACAATGTTTTCAGTGAGAGCATTGATTACAAATTAAACATGAAGATCATCTACCATCAAAAACGCTATTCGCTCGGACATCTTGATGTTTGCTGTTAGGTTTGTCATTGGAACTGGCAATATTCAACTTGGAGCAAAGGATCGAAGAAGTTGATTGATGCCAGACGGCATTTCAATAACAAATTGACTATATATATATCTCAGCATGCTACGATTTGTTCATTCCCATCTGTACCTTCTTTGTGTCCTGTGCCTGGTTTGCAGATTTTGCGAGTTTGACGTTCAATCCGAGTTCTACATAATTCTGCCTCATCTGTAAATCAACAAAAATATTCATGGAATAAGGTAATCTTACGGTCACTGAATCAAAAAACGGCGACTTCAGGAACAACACAATAAAAGGAACGGAGATTCGGTAATTTTTATTCGTTAACAATTTGCTTCGTGGCACTGTATTGACCTAAAATATGTTAGGTTATCAAATAAAAATAGTTCAGCGGCATATGACGAGGCAAATCATTAGAAATAGGACTCCCCAAGCAATGTTGCGGATGTTGTTGATTTTAAAGACACTGGAAGATTGTGCCAGCCTTATCTGGTAACATATAGACAGCAGGTTGACACCCCCAAGCTCCAAATGTTCACTGAAATTTGTCATCCTGACAATCGTTGTAAATTCAAAGCTGCAGCGATCATGAAAACTAATCGTACTCGTGAGTACATAATTAAACGAAAACCACAAATAAGGTAAATATTTAAGCGAACACTGAACCCGAACACGGCAATATTTGCGTGAAGGCACGGTCGATGCTTTACGTTTATATGATAATAGCCATAGCGAAACGGCGTAAATGTAATTTGGCGGGGTGTTGTGGATACATCAGGAAGTGCATTTTCAGGAAGTGCATTCACATTTTCGCGAGACGTAAACTCAGCTTTTTTTTCAAAAATGCGGATACGCTTTATATATAAGTGATGTATCCACATCTTATTAGCAAGGCAAACACATCTATAAAACTGATTCTAACTTTGAAAAGTTTGAGAAATGTTTTAGGTTGAATATTTTAACCGGGTGAAGTGCCGTCACAACAATTTTTGTTCACCTTCTCGCCCGACGTTTTCGGGCAAAATCGAACTCGGAAATACTTGCATGTGTGGCATGAATTCTTCTGAATTCAATTAATTATAATGTAGAGATTTTAAGACATACATATATTATTTCTCTCCTTGGAAAATTGGACACAACCTGCCTTTATCAAGTCCCTAACATGGCTGACAAAAAGCAACAACACGCTCTGCGAAATAACAGCATATCTTTCTCATCCATCTGAACGTATTCGGGTCGAGTGAACAGTAACAAGCCATTTACCTTGGCGTATCTTGACTTCCTTCTGGGAGCGCTCGGGGAGTGGCCTGGAATTAAAAGCAATTCATATGCATGATGATTTCTCAGTATTTGCTGTACTATCCCAAATACAAATTTATCAGTATCCCACATGATTATTTTTCAGTTTTCCGCGGGATGATTACTCAGTAATTTGCCTAATTACAGTACCTGTGATTACAGACATTGTGCTAAACAATTCTAAAATATATCATCATGGGGATACCATACGGTCCATGTGTTGTAGTCAAGCTGAGTCCGGTAAGGATAGAATCAACACTTGAAATTTCTTTTCTTTTTTTTTCAACAGAATCAAAACTTGAAAATAAACTTTCAATTCTCATTTTCTCTTTCTCTTTTGAGTAGAATGGAAATGTAAAATGAAAGTTGGGAGAGTTGGACACTGCTGGACTATGCCTCACTATACGAGCGTCTGGACCTTGCAACAAAAGTATATGCCCATCCGGATAGTCAACATGGCTACCTCAGGTGGTGGAGCGGCTGGAATTCTAACCAGATTCTATCGACGATCCTAATTTCCTTAATTAATTGTCTACACTAGTCGTATCCGATGGGTAATAAACCAAAATTGTACTTACTCCCAGGCGTCGGTGACATTATGGGTGTATCCATTGTATCTAAGAAAAAAGTATAAACAACAGTATTTCAAAAAGGGAAATGTGGGGTGTTCAGCTCGGGCTGACTATCAATTACATGACGTACACTGTATTGAAATCGAGCATAGCGCACAATTTAGTATGACAAATACTACTGGTAGGCTAAATGAAACCATTCTGTAATTCCGCGACTTCCGGAATACAATTGCTGTGCAGCGTAACAAAGTTGCCAAAAAAGAATTCGCATCATATTTAGGTCATAGGAGATTCAAGGTTTATTTTATTGGGTATAGCTTGCTAGATTCAAGGTTATTTTATTGGGTATACCTTGTTAGATTTGTTGTAGGAAGCATTCGAGGTACAATATTCCGTTATATGAAAACCGGTTCCGAGTTCTGACGTGGCGTCACAATGATAAGGGCGAATCAGCACTACCGTCAAAGGATAACATGGGACAGTTTACACTATACAGTTTATGATATATAGTACCGGTCTATCTTTTAGTTCAAACGAAAACAACTATAGCAATTTAATGCTTCGTTATTGTCGAAAATCTACAATTTACAATCTACAATCTTTATGAATAAGTATTATAGAATCTGCTTCACCGTATAAGGGACGTTAGAATGCATGACGTTACGTGCTGCATAACTTGGAATGACCCACATTGAACCACATTAGTTAACAATGCAGTTTACAATGAAAAACACCAACTGTAGGCATAAAACGTTCCACAAATATTATCCGTACAGATCATTATATATCGATACTTTCCTAAATGGTAGCCTACATATTTTTTTAAATAACTGTTTCCCTTTGTTTTACAGAGACGTCACAAACGTTTTTTAACGTCACAAACATCATCACGTCATCGACACCATAGTTATCACATATATGGCCAGACATACATTGTTTACTGTGTCGAGGTAAAAACAAGTTATCTCATTTTAGTTATTCGCATGCTCTATATGAGTGTTAAGATCAACAAACACATTTACTACATATATGTAAGCATATGCTGGACATCATAACATGGAGTCTCTCGCGTCTTCGTCAGTATAAACCATTTGTGACGATAGTGGTCTGCTTTGCTTGAAATATCTTAAAATTTTTACAGCCGTGTTGTCCGTGGTATAACGTTTATCCACTCGATGAAAAACCTCATCAAGGGTCCGTGTTGTCCACCCTATAACGTGTGACCACTTGAAACATCATCCACTATATATTACTTATGACCACTCGATGAAACAGATCATCAGATCGGAGGGTCCGTGTTGTCCATTGTATAACCACTTGATGGAACATATCATCAGAGGATCCGTGTTGTCCACTGTATAACGTATAACCACTCGATGAACTGATCATCGAAGGGTCCGCGTTGTCCATTGCATAACCACTTGATGGAACATATCATCAGAGGGTCCGTGTTGTCCATTGTATAACGTATAACCACTCGATGAACTGATCATCGAAGGGTCCGCGTTGTACATTGCATAACTACTTGATGGAACATATCATCAGATGTCCGTGTTGTCCACTGTATAACGTATAACCACTCGATGAACTGATCATCGAAGGGCCCGTGTTGTCCATTGCATAACCACTTGATGGAACATATCATCAGAGGGTCCGTGTTGTCCACTGTATAACGTATAACCACTCGATGAAACGATCATCGAAGGGCCCGTGTTGTCCATTGTATAACCACTTGATGGAACATATCATCAGAGGGTCCGTGTTGTCCACTGTATAACGTATAACCACTCGATGAACTGATCATCGAAGGTCCGCGTTGTCCATTGCATAACCACTGGATGGAACATATCATCAGAGGTCCGTGTTGTCCACTGTATAACGTATAACCACTCGATGAACTGATCATCGAAGGTCCGGTTCATTGTATAACCACTTGATGGAACATATCATCAGAGGGTCCGTGTTGTCCACTGTATAACGTATAACCACTCGATGAACTGATCATCGAAGGGCCCGTGTTGTCCATTGCATAACCACTTGATGGAACATATCATCAGAGGGTCCGTGTTGTCCACTGTATAACGTATAACCACTCGAGGAACTGATCATCGAAGGGCCCGTGTTGTCCATTGTATAACCACTTGATGGATCATATCATCAGAGGGCCCGTGTTGTCCATTGTATAACCACTTGATGGAACATATCATCAGAGGGTCCGTGTTGTCCACTGTATAACGTATAACCACTCGATGAACTGATCATCGAAGGGCCCGTGTTGTCCATTGTATAACCACTTGATGGATCATATCATCAGAGGGTCCGTGTTGTCCACTGTATAACGTATAACCACTCGATGAACTGATCATCGAAGGGTCCGTGTTGTCCATTGTATAACCACTTGATGGAGCATATCATCAGAGAGTCCGTGTTGTCCATTGTATAACCACTTGATGAAACAGACCATCAAATGATCCGTGTTGTCCACTGTAACGTATAGCCGCTTGATGAAACAGATCATCAAAGGTTTCGTGTTGTCTATTGTATTGCGTTTTGAGGAAACAGATCATGAAAGGAAAGTTGCAAAAGATTGCTAATAATCCAATGGCACCTATTCATTTCCACTTGGTCTGAAGCGATAACATGATACAAGGTACAGCCTACAACTATAGTTACTGCCCTCAAAATCTCTGGTACTTACATGCTTGTTCACTGAACAAGAGTCTTCTGTCGCTTGGTTTACGTTGCATTTCTGATTCACTCACGTTGCCAAAGACGTGTGACGTCACTGACGCCACTGGAGTGACACCTAGTGGTGAACGTCATTGGTACAAACGGGAAGCAACTCTGAAAGCTTGGCTCATTACGCAACTGTGATCATCTGTGAATTTTTGTAAATAACTGTTTCCTATTGTTTTACAGAGGCATGAGTGAGACGAGATAAGGTCGCAAACATTATCACGTAATAGTCATCACATGTTATCCGATTTTATCTCATACATAGTATTGTGATTTTCATGCCCTCGGTGGGCGTTGAGATCAACAAACACATATATTACACTCTATTTATCAATAATGGGAGTATATGAAGTCTAAGAAGCTGGACCTCATAAAGTGGGGTATTCCACTTCTTTGTCAGTATATGAACCATTTGTGACGATGGAGACCGGTCTGCTTTGTTTGATATATCTAGAAACTTTCAGAGTGTTGTCCATTGTATAACGTATAACCAATTGAAACATCATCAAAGGGTATGTATTGCCCACTGTTTAACGTATAACCACATGAAACATCTGTGTTGTCGACTATATATTACTTACGCAGGGACGGCGGAACAGGAAAGACCGGGGGGGGGGCAAGCCTCCTCCCCAATATCCCAATATTTTCAGCAAAAAACACACACACACACACACACACACACACGCACACACACACGCATACACACACGCAAAAACACACACACAAGAAAAGGCAGAGACAGATAAAAAAAACCGATGGAGTAAAGCGCAAAACCTATATCAGTATTGAATGCAGATTTTATTTTACAATAAGCATGAGGGGCATCCTTACTCATTCCATCATCCCAATTAAATCATAGTTCGTCTATCAAATCCGAGTCATGACGGATAGCTTGTACACCGCACAAGCCAACTTCATTCGGAAATATGCGTGAGCTAATGACCCCTCCGAACATGCCCATATTTGAACGAATTAAGCGTCTCCATCTGGTTGCTTTGAAGTCAGATGTTTATAGGCTATCCGAGAATTATTTTATTTAAGATACGCCCTCATGCTGTTTCCTCTCGGACTTGAAAGAGTTTGTCTTTCAGCTTCTTCTCTACATAAACTGGGCCTCCATCTAATTATACCGAGATCCCACGAAGGTAGCATATTACCCCAAAACGCCGTCCGTTCATTGATTGATATTTTAAACGGGCAGCTCCATTATTAACTGTACAGCCCTAATCTGCCTGCAGGGCCTGGTACGGAGATAGGAGTTTTCAGAACTGCATTATGGAGGATGGCTCATTCACACTCATAAGTTGACCTGTGCACCTTAATGAACCCTTCGATTGAAACGATAAATATTTAATATTTAAATTATTTCTACTTCCGAAATCCCCATTTTCTTGACGGAGAATATTTAAAAAAAATATGGTTTGAGAAACAACAAAATAGGCAAAACAAATAGAGTTTACACATGGGAAGATTTCTTGTCTTATTACTCGGAAATACGCGGGAACTCGTCTCTGGTCATCTAAGACCCCTGGAGCTTCCAGGGCCTGGCCGGCCCCTGGACCCTCGCCTATTTGTGCTGTGATAGTGGCCTCTCCAATCAGCAATTGCTTTCGCCGTGCCTGTTATGATCAATCGACGAAACAGATCATCAGAGGGTCCGTGTTGGTCTCTGTGTAACGTATAACCACTTGATGAAACTGATTATCTTAGGGTCAGTGTTGCCCATTGTACACGTATAACCACTTGATGAAACAGATCCGCAAAGGGTCGGTGTTGTCCACTGTATAACGCATAACCACTCAATGGAACTGATCATCGAAGGGTCCGTGATGTCCATTGTATAACCACTTGATGGAACAGATCCACAAAGGGTCGGTGTTGTCCACTGTATAACGCATAACCACTCAATGGAACTGATCATCGAAGGGTCCGTGATGTCCATTGTATAACCACTTGATGGAAGAGATCCACAAAGGGTCGGTGTTGTCCACTGTATAACGTATAACCACTCGATGAAACTGATCATCGAAGGGTCCGTGATGTCCATTGTATAACCACTTGATGAAACAGATCCACAAAGGGTCGGTGGTGTCCACTGTATAACGCATAACCACTCAATGGAACTGATCATCGAAGGGCCCGTGTTGTCCATTGTATAACCACTTGATGGAACAGATCCACAAAGCGTCGGTGTTGTCCACTGTATAACGTATAACCACTCGATGAAACTGATCATCGAAGGGTCCGTGATGTCCATTGTATAACCACTTGATGAAACAGACCATCAAATGATCCGTGTTGTCCACTATAACGTATATCCGCTTGATGAAACAGATCATCAAAGGTTTCGTGTTGTCTATTGTATAGCGTGTTGAGGAAACAGATTATGAAAGGAAAGCTGCAAAAGGTTACTAATGATCCAATGGCACCTATTCATTTCCACTTGGTCTGAAGCGATAACATGATACAAGGTACAGCCTACAACTATAGTTACTGCCCTCAAAATCTCTGGTACTTACATGCTTGTTCACTGAATAAGAGTCTTCTGTCGCTTAGTTTACGTTGTATTTCTGGTTCACTCACGTTGCCAAAGACGTGTGACGTCACTGACGCCAATGGAGTGACACCTAGTGGTGAATGTCATTGGTACAAGTGGGAAGCAACTCTGAACGCTTGGCTCATTACGCAACTGTGATCATTTGTGAATTTTTGTAAATAACTGTTTCCTATTGTTTTAAGAGGCATGAGTGAGTCGAGATAAGGTCGCAAACATCATCACGTAATAGTCATCACATGTTATCCGATTTTATCTCATACATAGTATTGTGATTCTCATGCCCTCGATGGGCGTTGAGATCAACAAACACATATATTACACTCTATTTATCAATAATGGGAGTATATGAAGTCTAAGAAGCTGGACCTCATAAAGTGGGGTATTCCACTTCTTTGTCAGTATATGAACCATTTGTGACGATGGAGACCGGTCTGCTTTGTTTGATATATCTAGAAACTTTCAGAGTGTTGTCCACTGTATAACGTATAACCAATTGAAACATTATCAAAGGGTATGTATTGCCCACTGTTTAACGTATTGGATGGGGGACCGGGTGCTGTACTGGCTGGGCTGATCAGTGTCCAGCATAATAGGAACTGTGGACACTCTCGTGTTCTGGCACATGTAGGCACCGTCGTGATATGACTGAAAAAATGTTGAAAACGACGTTAAATCCTACTCACTCACTCACTCACCTGTTTAACGTATAACCACATGAAACGTCTGTGTTGTCGACTATATATTACTTACGCAGGGACGGCGGAACAGGGAAGGCCGTGGGGGGGGGGGGGCAAGCCTCCTCCCCGATATCCCAATATTTTCAGAAAACAAAAAACGAAACACACACACACACACACACACAACCACACGCAAAAACACACACACAAAAAAAGGCAGAGACAGATAAAAAACCGATGGAGTAAAGCGCAAAACCTATATCGGTATTGAATGCAGATTTTACTTTACAATAAGCATGAGGGGCATCCTTACTCATTCCATCATCCCAATTAAATCATAGTTCGTCTATCAAATCCGAGTCATGACGAATAGCTTGTACACCGCAACGAATATCAGCCAACTTCAATCGGAAATATGCGTGAGCTACTGACCCCTCCGAACATGCCCATATTTGAACGAATTAAGCGTCTCCATCTGGTTGCTTTGAAGTCAGATGTTTATAGGCTATCCGAGAATTATTTTATTTAAGATACGCCCTCATGCTGTTTCCTCTCGGACTTAAAAGAGTTTGTCTTTCAGCTTCTTCTCTACATAAACTGGGCCTCCATCTAATTATACCGAGATCCCGCGAAGGTAGCCTATTACCCCAAAACGCCGTCCGTTCATTGGTTGATATTTTAAACGGGCAGCTCCAGTATTAACTGTACAGCCCTAATCTGCCTGCAGGGCCTGGTACGGAGATAGGAGTTTTCAGAACTGCATTATGGAGGATGGCTCATTCACACTCATAAGTTGACCTGTGTACCTTAATGAACCCTTCGATTGAAATGATAAATATTTAATATTTAAATTATTTCTACTTCCGAAATCCCCATTTTCTTGACGGAGAATATTTAAAAAAAATATGGTTTGAGAAACAACAAAATAGGCAAAACAAATAGAGTTTACACATGGGAAGATTTTCTTGTCTTATTACTCGGAAATACGCGGGAACTCGTCTCTGGTCATCTAAGACCCCTGGGGCTTCCAGGGCCTGGCCGGCCCCTGGACCATCGCCTATTTGTGCTGTGATAGTGGCCTCTCTAATCACCAATTGCTTTCGCCGTGCCTGTTATGATCAATCGACGAAACAGATCATCAGAGGGTCCATGTTCTCCATAACCAGTTGATGAAACAGGTCCATGTTGTCCACTGTTTAACGTAGAATCACTTGATGAAACATATCATCAAAGGGTCCGTGTTGTCCATTGTACCCGTATAACCGCTGTATTAACAGCTGTCGGGTAGAAATAATATCAGCCCGCTCGAGGCAAACTAAAATCTGCATGGGCAAGTCTTTCTTGACCCTTCACCAGTCCGTGGGCAACTGAAGCGTCCAACTTCCGGTTGCTCATGCGCACTACTAGATGAAAACCCATCTTCTCGCAACACATACAGTCAGTAGAACGGAAAGCGAACCCGAGCCTTGAACATCATACGAGAGGTACAACAAATATATGTCATCTGTCAGACGGTATAGCACAGGAAGAGATTCGAAAGTTGGAATCTATCCAGATAAAAGGCCTTGCTCTGTGTTTTGAACTTTCCTCCTACAACTGGTCGAATAGAATTAATAGCAGAAAGATTACATGCAGTTGGGAAAAATTCCACCACTGAAATGGCAAGAATCCACTCAAACCACAAAAACTGTCGATCAAAAAACTGTTACTCTCCAAACAGAATTACATGGTTCCAAGAAGATATCAAATCGCCTATCGGGAAGTAACAAAACAGACTAAGGATATGGAGAAGACAACAGCAGACAAAAGTCAGAAGACAAATCGATCTATTGGACTTGGTTTTGAAAATTCGAAAAACAGATCACAAAGAGAATGTCGAGGAATATTGGAAGAGCTGATGAGGGACCTGCCCCCCACCAACCACCATCATCTTCACCGATGGATCAAGGCAAGGTAAACCGAAGTCATGTGGCGCAGAGGTTGCAGTGTTTCACTTAGACCGAAACGAGTCAGCAATGCCGATACAACCAGGGGCTTCCAGGAGCTCAACATTGCAGGGAGATCTGGCAGCCATCCACATCGCTCTAAATATTACATGGAAAAGCGCACAGCAAGAGTCACAGAGAACATCAAGACCGGCTACGCTAGGCTGAACAAAATATCTGCACCAATATCTGTCTCCATTCGCGTTATGTCAGTGTGAGAGAGCAGAGGAGACCGTGGGTCACCATCTCCTAGATTGTCCTAGTTATGAAATATCAAGATTAATGATGGTGGGATACGTACTAGAAATTGATAGGCCGCAACTATTGCTGAAAATTCACCAATACACCAATATCAAGTGCCGTATACGAGATTCTCGGGAGGTTCATCACAGACTCGGAGAGGTTTGAAAGCCCAATACCGAACTAGCCTGATGATTTACAAACGGGGGCAAATACAGCGCAGTATAGAGGAGTGAGTGAGTGGGTGAATAGAATTTAACGTCGCTTTCAACAATATTTAAGCTATATTGCGACGAACCAACTAAGCACCATCCAACCAAGTTGCGTTCCTGCTACTTCAAAGAAGAAATCTTTGAAGCAGCATGGAACCAGACACCCTCCGTCTACCCTATAAAACACTGAAGACATCACACAAGACACAGACAGGACGCTTACATGATGCAACAATGACAAGTGATATTACAGTGCCAGTCATTACATTATCAAGTTTCTATTGCTTCTCAGACATCATGATGTTCCAAAAAATATAAAATCCGTATCGCTGATCAGTATTCTCAATCCATAATAATCGTTCTAAAATCGTTATCTAGAGAATGGTGTATCTCAGTCACGCTTTGATTGATGCCGATAGCCTTAATCCCGGTGATGCCGATATCCTTAATATTGTTTTGACAGTCGATGTCAGTTACGCCAAGATCAAGGAGATTTTGTCTTCAGTGATTCCACACGGATTTAAGTTGTCAATTTCTATAGGGGTGCAGTCCACACAGCCACGGTTTCGCACAAGGTGGCCGCTCCCTAATTTCATAATAAGGAATCTCGCTCGATTTTGACAGCATGCTAATTTCTTCTTCCCTTTTCGCTACCTGAGATCTACAGTACTATCTTGTTGGACGTAACCATTCCTCTAAACGGGCATATAAGAATTGCTGGTTGATCGCGCCTACGTACCACTACAGAGATAATCGTGCGCGGAAGTGAATATTTGACAGCCCAAAATCCTCACTTTTATACGGGGCGCGAAAATGAGGACTCCTTTATGGCGATAAAATCTGACAAAAGAAAGAGTAGGTCGACTCCGTTTTTTCAACATTTTAAATGCTCGTTGGCCGGGGAATCCTTTCACATACATAAAAAGAAAAATCATTTCGTACGCTTTCTCCGTATCGAATTTGACACATTCTCATAAATTTTTGTGGTTTTTCCAAAAAGTTGAATGAGTTATAAGGAGGATTGCACGTCTTTCGTTCTCAATTTCAACAGCTTACTTTTCTCATGAAATAATAGCGCGACTATGCTCATTCAGAAAATGTATACCTTTATAAGGGTTTTGCTGTAGATTTACAACTATCAAAGGACGAAGAGCCGAACCCTTGCCAGTTTTCAGCCGCACATAATGTTCGGAGTGGATTGCACCCTGGACAACAGACTTCTAATTGTCCTCGTGGCAATGAGCCATTTCAGAAATTCCTCTGTAGCTGGTGATATCTTCTTACATAAAGATAGATGAACGGCTGACAAAGGTCAACACGAAGTGACAAATGCCATAAAACTGAGATCAAAACGAATTGACAAATGCCATAAAAGATCCGAACGAAATGACAAATGACATAAAAGGTGCATACCGACGATATATACAGTCAGAACATACAAAGTTGATCAAAAGTCCCTGGAAGGTACCGTTCTCCGGTAAATACGATAGTGTTGCAAATCCCAAATGTACATTCAGAAATCCGAGCGATATGCAAGAAGTGGGAACTATTGACGACGACTGGCGACTAAAAAGCTTTCCTCGGCACCTCACATTCAGACATTCAGAATCAACAACATATTTGCCAGATTGAGAACTTTTATTTCACGATTAGTGTACAGTGAATAAATAATATATATAACAGTAATAATTTAAATATATATTGGACGGCCTTCCATAAAGTGTATACAAAATGAATGGAGTTAAAACTCTTAATGCCATCGAGCGATGGCTTTTTATGTCCATCAGTGTTAATCTTTATGATATAGACACAAGACTCGTCGACTTTTTGTCTCCTCCCTTTGTCATCCATGATTATTTATAGGATAGTGGAAAGAATGAAAAGTTGCACGTGGAATAGTGAGGATTTCTGGGGATGATACAGTTGCGGTTCAGCCTCTTGTCGTTGTATAGGCCTGAAACCTGATGACGTTTTGTCCCACTTCTATCCCATGCCAGCCTGCGATTTAGGCCCCCAGCATCCAGCATGTCAATTAAATGGCAGCATAATTACCAGTGCGAGGTCCCTGGACTGGCACAGCCGGGAGAGCATGCGGCAAGGCTTTGGTGTAAGACCTCCCATTGAAAAGGTAATATCCTGGACAAAAGACTAACAATACAACTTGCAGCAGATCCTTTGTCAATTATATTTCGTGAGTCTTACACCAAATCGTTGCCGAGCATGCTTTAATTTGGTGTATCGGGTTACATATAGGACTTCCCGCCGTGCGGTACGTGTACTGCGCGTTGACAATTTAATTAGTTTCGTGTTACATAAGCGATGCTAGATTTCTGGATAAGTGATCACCTGTCATGCAGATGAATGGATGCACAAATTTGTTGGATACTCCTCTGGAATCCTATATGCGAATCTTTACTCTGTCATTAGATTTGATGTGGGATAGGAGGAAGCTGTCAGTCTGGCATCGATAGACGTCTCCTTCTATGGGACTCACCTGGTCGATGTACGGTAGAGTACCCTTCATGGAATATGTCTATGTCACTTAGGTGGGACCACTCTGGGGATCAAGCTTTTCTCTATAACATTGTCCGAAAGAGAAGTGAGATACATGTATTGGCTGGCGAAGAGATTTTCGCTGATGAAGACACAATAATGTGTATCGTGTGCACAAAGCAGTGTGTGCCATAGGTAATCAGCGAGTGTGTACCCATCAATATAAATCTGCCTTTTTTACCACAATGACTGTGTACCTGTGGAACTGAGAGTAAAAAAACTAATAGGTTTGCAAACATCACATTGTGTACACTTACTTCTACGAAGAGAGTGTCATAGCGAATGTGTACCGATAGATAGTGAATGTGTAATAGTATACCTCTGATACTCATCTGATGTAGATGTGCATTTCTGTCACATGAGCTGTATACGTGATACAAAATTGATGTACCTTTTGCAAACAGTGGTATTCCAAGTGTACATCCACAACATGTGTGATTACCCACCCAGATGTCACAGGCAACATTATCTTCACCATGGCCGAGATAACTTATATCATATGTGACCAAAATGACTTTGACCAGGAGATTTTATACCTAAATGTCTTCACCAGCCAATACCAACATCTCAATTCTCTCTCGGACAATGTCAAGGAGAGTGATTCCACCTACCTGACCTAGACATATCCCAGTGAACATTACTATACCGTACATCGACTAGGTGAGTACCATTGCGGAAGCCTTGTTTAGAGTCAGACGTCTATCCATGCCAGGCTGAGATGTACTACTCTCTCCCATCCCATAAATCTAATGACAAGAGTAAAGATACGCACACCCGGTTACAGGAAAGTATACTACATAGTAACTGTGGAGACTTTTACATAGATGAAACAACTGGACCACTAGCTATATGAATACATCGACGAGAAGCTAAACATGAATTTTCCCTTCCTCAGAAATCCTCCGTGTTCCGCGCACAACAAAGTTCTTCTTTCAAATATCATATAAAGAATTATAGGGTGGGAAATGGGAAGAGATAAGTCTGGCGAGTCCTGTGTCTATGTCATAGGACTTTATAACACTGTGGACATAACGGTCATCATTGGATTACATTGAAATGAGACATGGATTTCAACTACTGAGCTTGACTGATTGTAGTCACCATATCGCATAGAAATGATCCCCGCACCCCAACCCACCATGTCAGCTCATAATAAAAGGAGGTTTTCGTTCAGACAATATTGTACATTAAGAAATAAATACCAGCTGGTATATACTGATGAGTTTAAACTGCCTATTGTAAATAAGGTACATAAATGGATGCGGACGGCTTTGGAATATTTTATCGGTATATATTTTGAGACAAACAGTAAATAACGAGGTACGTTAACAGTATAGCGATGCGCATTCTGGGAAGACGGGACTGGAACATTTTCAATTTCTGCGGCGGCATGCGAACAATCGTCTAAATAGTCGCCTTCCGAAGGAGACCTTCTTGACTGCTGGGTAGGCATCTGTGAAATAAGATATAATGCTGCATTGGCCTGTGTTGCTGGGTAAACACACATTTTGCGGAAAATGGAAATTGGGTGCAAAAATAAAATTCTACATGTTACATCATCAGAACACAGATATATATATAGGTTGTCGAGATTCAGCTATGTTGCAAATCTACATCAAATGAGAAGATAATCAATCCAGATAGAAGTCTGTACCTTTATTTAACCATTGTTACCTCAATATTGTTTTCATTAACGGTACCATTGGTACCGTACCTCAATGAAATATTTGCCCTTGATTATCTTGTGATACCGTATTTATACATCAAATGAAAGAATGTATAATATTAAAGCGAGTGTAGAGGAATGGTGAAAATTTAAAGCTGTATCTGACATGCAATTGTTCTACCTATTGCAGTAACATCTTTTCCTGTGGTAAACTTTGATATTTTCTTGATTTTTTTTGTCGTTTTATATAGATTTTTTATTCAAGTTTGCAATATAGCTTTCTTCGTGGAAGATTTGTTTTGACAAATCTAAACGATATCAAGCCGTGGGGATATATTAAATCGATCTACATTATGCTGTTCGGGCAAACAGGAATATGAATCGTAAAATGTCTACAATAAATCTCTTCGTGATTTGAAGAGAATGCGCTTTTTTGTCATCAGATTTCTCTTGAACTCACCCATGGTTGACTTTACATCGGCGGCTTCCGCAGTGACATCCAGAGATGGAAGTTTCTGTGAAATCAAATAGAACTAATAGTCATGTATGTATGAATGCATATTAAAAAGTGTAAATAAGAGCTTAGTTGCTCAGTATAAAAATTTGGTCCGAAGTCAGACTGCACAAATTCCTGCGATATTTCCACAGTCAGAAAAGTGGCCATGGCCCGACACTATTTAATGATGATGAGGCCTTGTTGTCACAATTTAATGGTAATGGAACCTTGCTGTCACCAGTCGCTGATAATGGGGGCCTTGTTTTCACCATTTAATGGTAATGGGGCCAATGGCAATGAAGCTTATATCGTCACTATATTTAATTAATGGTAATAGGGCCCTCCAGCCAAACAACGGTTCATATCGGACAGATTGTTTTGCTGGACAATCGATCACATATTGAGCGTCGTTCGTCAGATGGGTTAGATGAAGCTGGGACTATGTCTCTACCTAAATGATAATAGAGACATGTTGTCACCATTTAATGGTAATGCCAGATGTTGATGGTGTCAGTTCATCGTCAAACATTGGTGATAATCGTAAATTGCATCTGATGGCATATGGATGTGGCTGTAAGCCATCACAATTTTGCTGATGTTCATCATCTTTTTGTGGCTCTGTGGTTTATGTCAATTGCCATTTTAGATACTGCATGCTGCATGTTTCACAGCAGATTACATAAACTATGAGATTAGACTGATAGTATACCTTCTCTTCCAAAGTGACTGTTTCGGTTTCGATATCCATCTTTTGTTCGGAATCCATTTCTTTTTCGGCGCTGGAGAAACAAAGTAGTTTCTTTACCTGTGGAAGAAAATATTCATTTGGATAATTCTGAAAGACTAGTGTGTACAAACAGCCAGACGTTCTCTGAGTATGAACCATACGAGATGATAAACGAGATCCCAAGTCAAGTTCACTGGTGAATATCATAATGTGCGAATGGGAGGCTTGCGCAATAGAACGAGAAGATACACCGGGAGTGCTAGCTACAGGTGAGTTGATTGGTTAACTGTGCCAAAATCGACAAACATGAAGTTGCTATTAGAGAATCTGATTGGATAGTTGATATTGCGAAAGTCGCCGAAAGCAGAATAACCCTACTTATAGTGGCAGCTTTTATTCGGTCGGTGTTGCCTCGTCACTATACGCCTCTTGAATCAGCGTTGGTCCTACGTCACTCACTCTGCTTAACAAGGAGAGAATGGGACAGAGAATGGACAGGTGTCGATTATATGAGCGTATCGAATCACAGGTGGGAGAACTAACCTTGGTAAGAACGCTTCTCTTTTGAGGGGAAACCACAAGAGCTGGGGTCAGAGCTCTGACAACACTGCTGGAAACGTCTTTCGAAATAGCCAACAGAACATCGCCGACGAAATTATCTATTTCCGTATCTGAAAATAAAGAAGAAACGTATCGACATTGTAGCAAAGAATTCGAAAAGAAAAGCCCATGCAATTAGTACCATGGGTTACGTCATTAAATTATATGTTCGAGTGTTTCATGTTTAAGTGACCTTGACCTTTGATCATTTTTTCTCAATGTTGGTATCCAACACATCGCTTCTCGCTGATGCATCAAATAACAACAATGTGATTATCGATGATATCATAATATTTGGTCCTCAGTGACCCTATAACCTTTCGACCTCAGTAGGTTATATGCTTTTGGTCCTCAGTGACCCTAACAGTTGACCTTTCGACCTCAGCAGATTACTTGTTTGCCATATGATTTTGGTCCTCAGTGACCCTAACCTTTGACCTTTCGACCTCAGCAGATTACTTGTTTGCCATAAGCTATCCTTAAGTTTGATCACATCCTTTAATTGAATTAAATAGTACAGTTGACAACGTTTTCAATAAGTTTCCTTGATGTCACAACCGTGTTTATCTTTGACCTCCGTTTTGGTACCTGATATACCGTATCCCACTAAATGTATCCACTGGAACCGTTTTAGATATCCTCGTTTTTTTGCCCTTGACCATTGACAGTATATCTCAATTTTCTCAGTTTCTGAGTTTTATGCCACAATGACCTTGACATTTGACCTCAGTTTTGGTGCGTCACATCTGCCTGACCCGTAGTTTAAACATCAGTCTTTTTTTTTAATAAGTAAGAAATTAAACAAACGGAAGTCGAGAAGAGCAGAAGGAGACTGTGCATCAATATAGGGATTGTTACCCCTGGAGCAACTTTTCGCTACAACGAAGTTTATATATCCAGGAATATTCGGATTCGGAGTGCATTATTGAGGATGTGATAGATCGAAAATAAATTGTAGATAAAGCATTCATTTCAATGACTATTCCCCAACAAGTAATCCACTCAGGGTCCCTATAGGGATATTTTCCAGAAGACACCACCCGCTCAAATAGAGTGCCTCGCTTTTTAAAGTTTGTCTCTCTGTTATGTTAAATTTTTAGATCATGGAATTGTGGATAATTGAAATCATAAACGTCAAGTATAATAATGCAGGAAATGAGACGTATCTGGAAGAATTTGAGGCACAACTTTTGTCCAAATGACTATGCACACAACGAGCATGCCAATTTTAGGTCTCAGCATGAATACACACTAAATTGGAGAATATATGAATAAATACAAGAAATCGACAATTCAAGTTTCACGCTTCTTTCAAAACTATTTTCAACTTTGAAATTACGCTGTTTAGAATAAGAATTCCGCAATATATATATATTATTTTCTTCTTATAGGACAGTCTGATAGTGAAGTAAGTAATAACAAAGTTGTTTGTTGTCTTGGTGGATAGAGGGTATAATGAACATATTAAACATAAACAGAAGAAGGTTGCCCCCGAAAATATCAGTGAAAAGGACGACCATCCCTGACGATGACATGAATAAATATATGTCGAAATATTGAACTACAAAATGCTGCTAGCTAATAGTTTCTGAGTCACCCGCCTCCTGTGATATGCAATGTTAATATTAAGCGGATCCCAACTCTTTAATATCTACTAACCGTCCGAATTGTCCACATCCTCATTCTTCACGCATTTCTGCAAGATATAATTCCATTCATTTGGATAATGAGGCAAGATATTGAGAAGTTTTCATCTTATCTGAAATATCCATTCACTTGTAAAATTCTGCAATGTATAACACAAGGCTATTCTTATGGATTACAACTTCTTTATTACTGTTGAGCTGACGTTTCGTTGGAGATACTTCCAACTTTTTCAAAGCTAATGAACAAGCTATTGACAAAAGAAAATGAGAAGTATACGTTTTCTATTTTTTTTCATATCCCATCGCGATTTTTATCATCTCAAAAAGAACCTAGCCGAACAGATTTGTGGTCATGCACGTACCTCATGAAGAACTTCCTGGGCCTGGTTTCCCTCCCTCTCGAGTTGGTTTTGTGCAGAATTGATAACTTGTTTGACAAGTTTGCTGGCAAGAGACTCTGGAAACATTTAAACCAAAATCGATCAGGTTGTGTCTTATTTAATTTTTGGTCACCCTCCCTATTTCTTGCCACTACAAATCACGTATACCCCAACTCCTGTAAATAACGCGTTGGTGTCTTTCATGTTCTGAACTCGGTCAAACCCTTCACATTGCAACAAAACATCCATTATGTAAGATATAAGCTTAAATTTATTACCAAACGATTTCACCGACATGAAAGCTATGTAAATTATATTGCACCTTGAAAAAGGGTCCGGTGTTTATTTTTGCAGGGACCCAATTATTACATGCATTATACATGTCTGCTTCACGGCACAGAGGTAACCTTGAGTGATTTCTCTTGCATTTATGCTGTTCAGTCTTTATTAGTATTAATAATAATAATAATTATTATAATAATTATTATTATTAATTATTATAATATTAATTATTTTGAATCAGAAATTACATTTAATTACCAGAAAATATTTAATTTGTGAAAACTGACCTATGGTACCGACGTCAGGGATGATCGTTGGAATGATGGTACGGTCCCAGAACCTTGTGATGACGCTGGTCTGTAAGGATAAATTTGAAATTTTAATACAGCGATGATTATCCCTACCCAAAGCCTATAGGCTGTTCCACAACTCTGAATATTCTGGTTCCCCATTCATAGATCACTGAAAATTAAACACAATGCATATATGAGTGAAGTAGGAAAAGAAAAATGACTTTTATATGATGAGCCATCTAGTCTTAACGGTAAATCATATTTCGTCGCATAAGACGCATTTGTACAACAACGTGGCCAATTCCTATGCCCTTGCACATCATGCTATGATGCGAAATATTTTTGCATGGTTATGTTGTTGCACAATAATTGCAATTTCATAAGAGACATTTCGCTAATTTGACCAGAATGTGCCCTGTCCTGCACACACCTCGTGACCATGGGCGCAGTATGAGCTGGACCGTGAAATACAGATTTCGCATTTTGCCTTGTCAAGTCAACTACCGATATGTTTCGAAAGAGATTTATACTGCGAATCTTATAAATCTAAGACAACCTAAATGTGTTTTCAAACATATACTGTTGACCGTTTTGACTGCCCAAATAATGATACTTCTTTGACGTCACATGGTCAACATTAGTGTGTGGATCAATGGAATTTATATATGATCTGATTTTTCGTATACTCTTGGCCTTTGACCTCAGAATTAAAAGGTATCTACAGGTCAAGACTGGCCACACACTTATGAACTTAAAAGACGATCGGTGGAGCGTATAACTCAAGATCTCATCCGGATCTCACCCGGACAATCTTAAGCGTTACGAAATGACAGGATGAAAACATGATATACCAATTCGACTAAAGTCGGTGCGATCTACATGATTTGCCGAAAATAAATCCACATATAAATGAATCGGCTTCTGGGTGTATCGCAGCGGATGATTTACAGAAAAGAAGTTCCGTAAAGTCGATTCCCTCAGTATAAGTTCGGAATGATATGGATGACACGTGCAGCCTTGTGTTCGTTAGCTATTATAAAGTGGGTCTGTAAAAAGCAATCTTCCATTGCCAGAGTCTGTAACCCCCTAATCAGTCGGTATATCTGTCAGTAATATTTATACAACCTGGAATGATGAGTATGGTAAGAGTAACAAACCTCTAATTGCTGCTGCACCAGCCTGTCTTTCTCGACCTCACTTTCAACGAGGACACCGTCCACGTGTTTGC
Source organism: Hanleya hanleyi (assembly GCA_036873755.1). Taxonomy (NCBI): domain Eukaryota; kingdom Metazoa; phylum Mollusca; class Polyplacophora; order Lepidopleurida; family Hanleyidae; genus Hanleya; species Hanleya hanleyi. Next base: position 33,442 of record JAVTVY010012333.1, read on the forward strand.
CGACATTCGGATCTGAGAAAACAAAGAAATATATCAGCTATATATATTCGTTTAAACAGAGTGGGGAACCTTCAATCTTCCTCTAGTTGTATTATTGCATAAAAACAATCGTTGCATTTCAATTGCAACGCTTTGTGATCCCAGAGATAAAGATTTTCACCAGAAACTTTTTGTCTCCGACGGTTCATTAAAAGTGTTCTAGCTTCGAACAATATCGTGAATGGCACTGATGAGTTCAGATGTTACGGTTGGTAGGGAGAGGCGTTTTATGGGCAATTTTGGCCCTCGAACTCATTCCCAAATCTCACTTTGTCCACTTTTCAGACAGAAACTTGTTTTCATCGAGTTTTGCATATTGAATACTTACCAAACGTGGCAATATCCTGGACATACTCGTTGTTGTCCGCCAAGTTACCCTGTTGATGAAGGTAAGACTCATGAATAAAAGTTTACCACAAGGATACTTTCAATGAGAGCACTGGATATTACAAATTAAACAAGACGATATGCTTGGAACTAAGATCGTAGAAGTTGATTGATCCAGCCGATTAGTTTCAATAACACTCATAGTTTTAATAACCATTCTGGTATCAGGTACCTTCATTGTGTCCTGTGCTTGCTTTGCAGATTTTGCGAGTCTGACGTTCAATCCGAGTTCGGCAAACTTCTGACTCATCTGTAAAATCAACAAGAATAATTCACGCAATAATTCATGATGGAGACATCCGAAAAGGGTGACTTCAGGTGCAACACAATAAAATGAATGGAGATTCAGTAATATTTATCCCTTGATAATCTGCCTCGAAGCATGTATTGCCATAATATATTTTAGGCTATCACATAAAAAAAGTAAAAAATAAAATGTAAAAATACAGAATTTAAAGACCAATTTAGAGAAACATTCAACAAGGAAATACAATAAATAAAAATAGGGAAAAATTGTGCAGAAAAACTTCAGATTGAAAGTTTGAAATTGAAATATGAGGGTATGGGATCGGACAATGCATTGGATAAGTATTGCACGATGTAAACACCAGATTATATCAGGGTGTGGGTTAAAGGGTGAGGCTCGATGTACTGGGGTGGGCACATTCTCCTGGAGATAGTGAATGGCTTGAATAATAAGTGTAGCACAGATATAGAAAACGCTTAAATTAACAATAACGAAGCAATACCTGGGCGAATCTCGGCTTCCTGCGGGGAGCACTAGTGGCTTTTTCCAGGTGGTCTGAAACTAAAACCATTTTTCATGATTATTTCTCAGCATTCACTCCCACATGACGATTTAATTGCAGTAATTTTACTTTCGTTTTACCAAATTCAATGGAAATTTGATGAGATAAAAAAAAACCCTCGATATTTTCGACCGAAATGCAGCAGCTTTGACCACCAAGATGCTCATTTTCAGTTCCAGCAAGGGTTATTAAAAGAGTCCTAGCTTCGAAGAATCTGGTTAACGGCCCTGAAGTGATAAACTATGAATTCAGATGTTACATCTGGTATGAGAGATGCGCTTTATGGGCAAATTTGACTCTCTAACCCATTCCCAACCCTCACCTAGTCCATTCTTAGAAAGAAACTTTGGTCTTCAGGGATTTTTCAATACTTACCGAATGTGGCAATCTCCTGGAGATGGTTGCTGTTGTCCATCAGAGTGTCCTGTTGATATGGAAATAAAATCCATAAGTAGAAGTTTTCCACAAGAATGTTTTCAATGAGAGCATTGATTACAAATTGAACATGAAGATCATCTTTGTATACAGTCTACCACCAAAAACTCTATTCGCTCGGATATCTTGATGTTTGCAGTTAGTTTTGGCATTGGAACTGGTAGTATTCAACTTGGAGCAAAGGATCGAAGAACTTGATTGATGTCAAATGATTAGTTTCAATGACGCTGATTAGTTTCAATAAAGCTGGGCGTCCGGAATATCAGCCTTCTGTGATTTGTTCATTCTCATCTTTACCTTCTTTGCCTCCTGTGCTTGGTTTGAAGATTTTGCGAGTCTGACGTTCAATCCGAGTTCGACAAAATTCTGGCTCATCTGTAAATCAACAAAAATATCCATGGAATAAGACAATCTTCCGCGCACTGCCAATCATGGTATAACATCTGAAAATGGTGACTTCAGGGCCAACACAATAAAAATAATGCAGATTCAGCAATTGTATCCACTGCCAATCTCCTTCGAGGCACAGTATTGCCATAATATATGTTAGGCAGTCACATAAAAATATTTAAGTAAAAAAAAAAAAAAAATAGAATTTAAAGAACAGTTTCGAAAAACATTCAACAAAAATAAGGAAAGAATAGCGCAAAAAATATAGTCCAGATTCAAATTTAAATTTCAGAATAAAAGTTGAAAATTGAATCCTGATGGTATGGTATTAGACAAAGCATTGAAGTTGGGCGACATAAACACCAGAATATATCAGGGTGTGGGGTCGGCTGAGACTTAGTTTTGAATAGAGGGTGAAGCTCGATGCACTGGGGTGGGCACATTCTCCCGAGGTTGGTGAATGAGTTGAATAATAAGTGTAGCACGGATATAGACAATGTTTAATTTAACAATAACGAAGGAATACCTTGGCGAACCTCGTCTTCCTGCGGGGAGCGCTAGTGGCTGTTCCCAGGAAGTCTGAAATTAAAACCATTTCCCATGATTAATTCTCAACATTCCCTCCCACATGACGATTTAACGGCAGTAATTTTACTACCAATTTCAATGAAAATTTGGCGAGGAAAAAAACAACAACAAAAAACTCTATTTTTTCGTCCGAAGTGCAGCAGCTTTGACCACCAAGATGCTCATTTTCAGATTCAGCAAGGGTTATTAAAAAGAATCCTACCTTCGAAGAATCCGGTTAAAGGCTCAGAAGTGATAAACTATTAATTCATGATGTTACATCTGGTGTGGGAGATGCGCTTTATGGGCAAATTTGACTCTCTAGCCCATTCCCAACCCTCACCTCGTCCATTTTCCCGAAAGAAACTTTGGTCTTCAGTGATTTTTCAATACTTACCGAATGTGGGAATATCCTGGAGATGGTTACTGTTATCCATCAGAGTGTCCTGTTGATATGGAAATAAAATCCTCAAGTAAAGTTTTCCACAAGAATGCTTTCAGTGAGAGCATTGATTACAAATTAAACATGAAGATCGTCTTTGTATACAGTCTACCATCAAAAACGCTATTCGCTCGGATATCTTGACTGTTTGCTGTTAGTTTTGGCATTGGAACTGGCAATATTCAACTTGATGAGCAAAGGATCGAAGAAGTTGATTGATGCCAGACGATTAGTTTCAATAACGTTTGGCTATATATATATCTCTCAGCATGCTGTGATTTGTTCATTCCCATCTGTACCTTCTTTGCCTCCTGTGCCTGGTTTGTAGATTTTGCGAGTTTGACGTTCAATCCGAGTTCGACAAAATTCTGCCTCATCTGTAAATCAACAAAAATATTCCTGCAATAAGGTAATCTTACGGGCATTGCACCGAAAACGGCGACTTCAGGAGCAACACAATAAAAGAAACGGGGATTCACTAACTTTTATTCTTTAACAAATCTGCGTCGTGGCACTAATGGGTAGATACTTCATGTCTTTGTGCAGCTGAAATGTCTCAAGTCTAGATATATTGTTGTACCCAGACTTGGCTATTGTATGCATTGTCTCGTGATTCTTACATGGAGTAGGTCAACCCTGTATTGCCATAATATATGTTAGGTTATCTAATAAAAATAATTCAGCCGTGTCAAGGCAAATCATTAAAAATAGGACTCCTCCAGGCAATTTTGCGGATGTTGCACTTATCGCCCTTGGGATATAATTGTGCCAGCCTTATCTGGAAACACAGCAGGTTGACACCCCGAAGCTCGAAATGTTCACCGAAATTTCTCATCGTGACAATCGTTGCCAATTCAAAACTGCCGCGATCATGAAAACTATTCGTACCCGTGATTACATAATTAAATAAAAACCAGATATAGTAAATGTTTAATTGAACACTGAACCCGAACACGGCGATGTTTGCGTGAAGGTCGATGTTTTACGTTCGCGAAAGAACGTAACTGTAATTTGGCCGGGTTTTGTGGATACATCGCCAATACAGGAAATGAATCCACATTTTCGCGAGATGTAAAATCAGCTGGGATTTTTTTCTTCAAAAATGTGGATACACTTTCTATATGTGCATGTAACCATATCTTATTAGCAATGTACATACTTCTATAGAAGTAAATACTCGATTCTAGCTTAAAAACTTAAGTTTGAGAATGTTTTAGGTTGAATATTTTGACCGGGTGAAGTGCCGTCACAACAATGTTTGTTCAGCTTCTCGCCCGACGTATTCATCTATCCAGGGCTAAATCGAAATCGGAAATACTTGCATATGTGTGGCCTGAATTCTTCTCTACTCGATCAATTATAATGCAGAGATTTTGAGACATACATATTTATTTTTCTCCTCGTATTTATGGGAAAGAGATATTATATGTCCCAAGAAACTTCAAATCAATCGGGAGTCCAAATTATACATTAACTGCAGGTGAAGAGTAAGGAAAAATTTGAATGGCTGAAATCTGCGAAATGGCCCCACCCATCTATTATTCAACCAATCGGATAATTGGACATAGCCTGCCTCTAACAAGTCCCCAACATCGATGACAAAAAGCAACAACACGCTCCGCGAAATAATAGCATCTCTTTCTCATCCATCTGAACTTCCACTGATGGACTCAGTCCAACAATACGATTATTTGAACGATAAGGTTCTAGTAGTTCAGACTGACAGATCGTAAATACCTCCTGCTCTGCTTTCTTGTACAAAGATCGCGAAAACTCGTTGGGGTTCATTACAATGTTAATAAAATGTGGAAACATCGCCTATATAGTGTGTGTATCCACATTTTTGGAAAAACCTAAAGTTATTCGTGATTTCAAAAGTGGATACACATGGTGTGTTTATATCCACAAAAAAACGCCAAATTACAGTTACGCCCGCGAAACTTCGCGCAAACATCGCCGTGTTCGGGTCGAGTGAACAGTAACAAAGTGATACCTTGGCGAATCTTGACTTCCTTCTGGGAGCGCTCGGGGAGTGGCCTAAAATTAAAAACATTTCACATGATTTCTCAGTATTTCCTGTAGTATCCCAAATGCAGATATAACAGTATTCCACATGATGATCTCTCAATATTTCACCTGTTGATTTATCAGTATTCCACATGATTATTTTTCAGTTTTGCGCGGGATGATTGCTCAGTAATTTACCTAAAAAGTTATATATCCATAGTGTGTGAAGTACAGTACCGTAAATAACTCGAAAATTTATCATCATAGTGATACCATACGGCCCGTGAATTGTAGTCGTAGCTGGGTTCGATAAGGATAACATATTGAAATTTCTTTTATTCTTCTTCCAACAAAATCAAAACTTGAAAATCAACTTTCAATTATCATTTTTTTTTCTCTGTTTTAAGTAGAATGAAAATGTAAAATAAAAGTTAGGAGTGCTGGACAGTGCTGGACTATGCCTCACTATACGAGCGTCTGGACCTCGCAACAGAAGTATATGCCCATCCGGATAGTCAACATGGCTACCTCAGGTGGTCGAGCCGCTGGAATTCTCAAACAGGTTCTATCGACGAACATAATTTCCATAATTAATTGTCTACACCAATCGGATGGGTAATAAATCAAATTTGTACTTACTCCCAGGAGTCGGTGACATTATGGATGTATCCATTGAATCTAAGAAAAAAGTAAATAAACAACAGTATTATAACCAGGCATATGTGTGGTGTTTATCTCGGACTGTCGCCATCAATTACATGATGTACAGCTTAGTGAAGTTGAGCATAGTGCATAATTTAGTCTGCCAAACACTACTGGTAGGCTAAATGAGACCATCCTGTAATTCCGCGACTTCCAGAATGCAACTCCTGTGCAGTGTAACAAAGTTGCCAAAAAATAATTCGCATCATATTTAGGTCATAGGAGATTCAAAGTTTATTTTATTGGGTATACCTTGTTAGATTTGTTGCAGGAAGCATATGACTTTTTACATGAAACGATAGCGTATACCAGTATATACGAACAATATTCCGTTATATATGAAAACTGGTTCCGAGTTCTGACGAGGCGTGACAATGATAAGGGCGCATCAGCACTACCATCAAAGGATACTATAGGGATGTTTAAATAGTATAGCATATGATATAGTACCGATTTATCATTTAGTTCTAACGAAAACAACTATAGCAATGTAATGCTTTGTTAATGTCGAAAATCTACAATTTATAGATATCCTCATGACTAAGTATATATAAGAATCTGCTTCACCGTATAAGGGACGTTATACAATTCATGACGTTACGTGCTGCATGACTAGGCATGACGTTATTGCATTGAACCACATTAGTTACGAATACAGTTTCCAATGAAAAAAAAAAAACAGCATACACCGTCCCACAAATATTATCCGTACAGATCATTATATATCGATAATTTCCTAAATGGTAGCCTACATATTTTTATTTTTAAATAGCTGTTTCCCTTTGTTTTACAGAGACGTCACAAACGTGTTTTAACGTCACAAACATCATAACGTTATAGACACCATAGTTATCACATATATGACCAGACATACATTATATACTGTGTCGAGGTAAAAACAAGTTATCTCATTTTAGTTGTTGTCCTGCCCTATATGGGTGTTGAGATCAACAAACACATTTACTACATATATGTAAGCATATGCTGGACCTCATAACATGGAGTCTCTCGCGTCTTCGTCAGTATGAACCATTTGTGACGATAGTGGTCTGCTTTGCTCGAAATATCTTAAAACTTTTACAGCCGTGTGCTGTCCGTGGTATAACGTTTATCCACTCGATGAAACACATCATTAAGGGTCCGTGTTGTCCACCGTATAACCACTTGTAACATCATTCACTATATATTACTTATGACCACTCGATGAAACATCATCAGATCTGAGGGTCCGTGTTGTCCATTGTGTAACCACTTGATGGAACATACCATCAGAGGGTCCGTGTTGTCCACTGTGTAACGTAAAAATCACTTGATGAAACAGATCATCAAAGGGTGCGTGTTGTCCATTGTATACGTATAACCACTTGATGAAACAGATCCGCAAAGGGTCGGTGTTGTCCACTGTATAACGTATAACCACTCGATGAAACTGATCATCGAAGGGTCCGTATTGTCCACTGTATAACCACTTGATGAAACAGACCATCAAATGATCCGTGTTGTCCACTATAACGTATAGCCGCTTTATGAAACAGATCATCAAAGGTTTTGTGTTGTCTATTGTATAGCGTATTGTGGAAACAGATCATAAAATGAAAGCTGCTAAAAATTGCTGCTAATCCAATGACACCTATTCATTTCTACTTTGTCTGAAGCGATAACTTGATACAAGGTACAGCCTACAAGTATAGTTACTGCCCTCGAAATCACTGGTACTTACATGCTTGTTCTCTGAGCAAGAGTCTTCTGTCGTTTAGTTTATGTTGTATTTGTGATTCACTCACGTTGCCAAAGACGTGTGACGTCACTGACGCCACTGACGTGACACCTAGTGGCGAACGTCATTGATACAAGCGGGAAGCAACTGTGAACGTTTGGTTCATCACGCAACCGTGATCATATGTGAATTTTTGTAACGAAATAACTGTTTCATGTTGTTTTACAGAGACATGAGTGAGACGAGGTAACGTCACAAACATCATCACGCCATAATCATCAATTATATGGCCAAACATATATTACTGTGTCGAGGTAAATATTACAAGTTATCTGATGTTATCTTATATACAGTATTGTGATTCTCATGTCCTATCTGGGCGTTGTGATCAACTAACACATATATTACATTCTATTCATCAATAATCGGAGCATATTATATGAAGGACAAGAAACTGGGCCTCATAACGTGGAGTATTCCACTTTTCCGTCAATGACGATGGTGGTCGGCTTTGCTAGATATATCTAGAAACTTTCAGAGATTCTGATTTGTCCTTGGTATAACGTATAACCACTCGATGAAACAGATCATGGGGTCCGTGATGTCCATTGCATAACGTATAACCACTCGATGAAACAGAACATCTGATGGTCCGTGTTTTCTCTTGTATAACGTATAATCACTCGATGAAACAGATCATCAAAAGGGTCTGTGTTGTCCATTGTATACCCGGTAGGCCTACGTATAACCACTTGAAACTTCATCAAATGGTCCGTGTTGTCCATTGTATAACATATAACCATCCGATGAATCAGTCCACTGTATGACGTATTTGATGAAACAGATGATCAAAGTTTCCGTGTTGTCCATTGTATAACATATAACCACCCGATGAATCAGTCCACTGTATGACGTATTTGATGAAACAGATGATCAAAGTTTCCGTGTTGTCCATTGTATAACATATAACCACCCGATGAATCAGTCCACTGTATGACGTATTTGATGAAACAGATGATCAAAGTGTCCGTGTTGTCCATTGTATAACATATAACCACCCGATGAATCAGTCCACTGTATGACGTATTTGATGAAACAGATGATCAAAGTTTCCGTGTTGTCCATTGTATAACATATAACCACCCGATGAATCAGTCCACTGTATGACGTATTTGATGAAACAGATGATCAAAGTTTCCGTGTTGTCCATTGTATAGCGTATCGAGGATATAGATCATCAAAAGAAAGCTGTAAAAAACTACTAATAATCCAATAGCATCCATTTCCACTCTGTCTGAAGCGACAATTTGATACAGGGTATACAAGTATAGTTACCACCTTCAAAATCAATGATACTTACATGCTTGTTCTCTGTGCAAAAGTCTTCTGTCGTATGGTTTCTGGCGAATTTCTGGTCTGACGTTGCCACAAACGTGTGACGTCACTGACGCCACTGGAGCGACACCCAGTAGCGAACGTCATTGGCACAAGAGGGAGGGAACTCTGAACGGTTGATTCGTGGGGTCATTATTCAGAAGTGATCATGTGACTCGTTAACCATTTCTTCTTCACATATCATTGAAAAGCAAAAAACATATGAGATTATCCTATCGTACATATAAAAAGTTTGTACACTACTGTATATCTTAGCTTATTTTCCGATTCTGCAGAGTTTGACAACAAATTGTCAGTACCACTTGGAAAACAGTCCGTATTTCCCGTATACATTTGTTTAGCCGCAGCATGTGATGCATTGTTAATTTGATACATTTTGATATATTTTTTTACATTAGAAGATATTTTGTCATTTAGAAAGTGATCGAAAAACAGTATTTTCGTTATTTTGGGAGTATACTATCTTAGAATAGCACAGATTCTAGTGCTCCCGTGCGGGATTCGAACCAACGACCACCAGAGTATAAGGCACCCAACCGCCCGCACTATATGTAGGCGATCTAAACCACTTGGCCAACGGGCCGTCCACAAAAATAGGAGATAGCAGACCGGTGATCTTGAAAGCGAACATACAGTACCCCTCTGATGACCGCAATAACACAGCTTCCAACATAAGATATTTTGTCATTTAGAAAGTGATCGTATAAACAGTATTTTCGTCATTTTGGTATTACACTATCTTAGAATAGCACGTATTCTAGTTCTCAAAATTGGTCGAGTCCCGTGCGGGATTCGAATCAGCGACCACCAGAGTAACTAGTCACTCAACCGCCAGCACTGTATATATGCTGGTGATCTAAACCACTTGACCAACGGGCCTCTCACAAAAATAGGAACAGCTTCTGGAAAACGAGAAGTAAAACACCATCAATGCCCTGTTTGTTGTTGTAACCGAATGAGATTTTCGCTCTCTGAAAAAATCAAGGAAAATATCAACTATACTTTGCGAAATGAATCTCCGCTCTATGCTTGACTAGAAAAAATGTACTGAAATTGATCAGAATAAATAGGTAGATGATGAGACTTACGATGAAGTGGATGAATTTAGTCGTTGAACAGATTGGTTTTGAATAGCAGAAGACAGTTTTAGTTTAGCGGTTTTCCCACACTTCCTTGTAATGTGACTTCCGGTCGGTCTGAACTGCTATTGATTCCCGGCACAGCTCACAGCTGGTGCAGTTTTGCAGATGCCGGACGTGTGCTGGGTAGGGATATGAACTGTAGGGGTATGAACTTATAACCGCCGGGCAAATGCGGAATCATACAGATTCAGATTCGTTTATTGGCGCAAACACAAATCACATTGGTTAAGGCCAGTAACAGTATACATGAAAAAGTGTAGGATTTTACATGGCTCAACAGAGGTTCGAATTGTTTTCAATTATTTCAAAACTGGTACATGTCAATCTGCCTGTACAGAATATCAACTGACCCTCCTGTCGAAGCTTTGTATTACAAATTTAGCAAATTTTGATCGCCCCCCCCCCACCCAATTGCTCGAAAATCAGAACGTCCTACCTTTTCATGATGATGTAACGGTTAACCGTTTGTGATTGGACTGTTCGAATCGGAGGGGGGGTGTGTCACCGCTGGAAGGATGGAAGAGCCAGTTCGGGAGCGCCAGTGGTTGGAAATGCATTCCCCCGTGGTTCTCGCTTACCAGCGCGAGATAGGTGTTGCCTTTTATGTGGAAAATTCTTTACGGACTATGGATTGGGATGGCATTCCCATTTATGGACTATGAACTGTAATTTCGCTGTGAAGGCGATTTTCCGGGTGTTCGCAACGGCGCCGGGGGGTGAAGAGTGGCCCCGGCTATATAAGCTCGAGCAGACGGAGGGAGCGTGGGGAGACTAGAAAGACAGCGCTGGATAAAGCACGTCCAGGTACAGCCTGTAACTTTCGATTTTGGCGTAATTTACGGTTGGGCCGTAAATGCAGTTGTTTTGGCCTGGGAGTCTAAAAGCTTGTACAATCCTGTAGCTAGTGTAACCTGTAAAAACACGCCAATCCAATGAGACTTTGCCAGCTCGCATTTTCGGTGTGGAAACGTGTTTGTGGTTATACTATAGTTTAGGAAACACGACAGCGTGGCGTGTCTAGTATAGTTGTGGGGTATTTTCTAATACTGTAATGAGACATGTGGTTGCCCGTAGCACATTCAGGCAACTTGCATGGTCTAACTTCAGTATAAAATAAGGCTTTTAGGTCTATACCAGTAGGTTGATAATTTCGACATTATTGCTGTGCTATCCCGCTGCACTGGGACTAAAGCCACAATATTATTGTGTCGATCTTGTTGACCGTGAAGCGGTATATGACAAAAGTTAGGGATTCCCTCCACCCCCAGAAATATGCAACTGCACTAAATACAGAGGTAAATCAACCAAGTTTCCCCCTGCCATAATCCTACGACGTATCGTGTAGCCTGTTTATTCGGCGCAGACGGTCGTGCAACGCTATACGGGACGGAAACGGTCGCAGTTATTACAGCCGGGCGGTGCAAGTCCAGGCACAGGCGGGCGAGCCGTTTTCGTCGGGAAACATCGATAAACTGGGCCGGACGCTTTGGGAGCAAGAAAGGTCGCAGACAGTTACACAGACGGCGTATAGCTGGCAAAAGACAAGTTACAGATACAGAACACAGATTCCACAAGAAGGATATGTGTATTTATCACACATTACAAGCAAATCAAGATACACAGATCATAAACAGTACAGTACAAGTCAAGAAAGATACAGAACACAGATTCCACAGGAAGGATATGTGTATTTATCACACATTACAAGCAAATCAAGACACACAGATCATAAACAGTACAGTACAAGTCAAGAAAGCTACAGAACACAGATCCCACAAGATGGATATGTGTATTTATAACACATTAAAGAAAGATACACAGAGCACAGACAACACAGAAAAAGACAAGACATACAGATCACGGACCACACAGCAAAGGCAAGATACGGTGCAGGCGGGCTTCGTTTTATCGATGTAAAAGTGGTAACAAGACTTACAGACTGTACAGTCAAGCCAAGGCACAGATTACAGCCAGTAAAGAACAGACAGGGTCAAAGACAAGATACAAGTTACAGACAGTAAAGAAAAGACAAGGCACAGCACAGACGGACTTCTTCCCCGAGAAAGGCCGATAGACGGTGGAATTGGAGAAATCTGCGACCGGGTCGCCAAAGGTCGCAGAAGCTTGCGACCAGGTCGCAGAGGGTCGCCAACGACGGTTGACATACAGTAATGATGCTTCATCGGTACCAGATGAAATGGTAATACAATATATACCCAAGTAATTGTCCTGACGGTCACGGAGAGTGAGTGGTGCGTGGTTCTTACCTGAGAGATCGTCGTGAAGTTGTGTAGTCACAGGCGTGTCTATAGACGGGTCGCAGCAGCCGTAAGGGTTGAGACGCCGGGCTATACTTGCCTGTGCGGGAAGCAGACTGGTGAGCTGACAAGTTAGGGTCAGGCTCCGACGACTGGGGGTGAAGAACACGCCGGGTTGCCACGTCTCTGGAGAGAGCGTTGCCGCGTAACGTTCCAACGGGCCGTGACGTTTCAGCGACTGGGTGTCATATCTGGAGAGAGCGTCACTGCCGTGACGTTCCAACGCCTGAGGGTATATATATATTGGGGGAGAACGTTACCGCCGTAACGTTCCAACGGGCCTTGACGTCTCAACGACTGGGTGTCGTATCTGGAGAGAGCGTTATATCCTTAACGTTCCAACGACGGGGTGCCATCCCTGGAGAGAGCGTTACATCCGTAACGTTCCAACGACGGAGGAAGAGAAGGGCCAGCAGCCAGGCCGCCCTTATCCCCAGAAGAGAAGGGCCAGCAGCCAGGCCGCCCTTATCGCGCATAGACATAAAGCACTATATTAACTATAAAGCTATATGCATACACTCTCATATATATATTATTGCCATATAACATCAAGCTTAAACTGCACATATTCTCTTCTATTATCCACATATACACCAGGGATACGTATCCGTTAACTTTATATGCACACACTCTCTCAGGGGTACGTATCCGTTAACTTTATATGCACACACCAAGTGTACGTATCCGTTAACCTTATATGTACACACCCAGTGTACGTATCCGTTAACTTTATATGCACACCCCTCTCACATCACGTGTATATATACGTCAAGTTTATTTGCATACACTCTCCTAGTGTCTGTACATATATGTAAATATCATAACGTTACATCTCCTTAGACATTCTGTCTAAGCCACGCGGTTCTACGCTATCTATTGTAACCGCGTATACTATTTGTGCAGAATATACCATAATAGACCTTTACATTAGCGTCAGTCATCCTTGTAGGGTTGTGATCATCTCTTCGAGCCCCGGATCTCTACTAGTGAAGGGGTTAACGACGGTGACGGCCAGAATGCCAGTGGGCAATCCCGGTTATTGATTCGTTTCCTTCTAAACACTACGACTGGTCCTGCTCGTACACGTTACAATTACAAGCGTCTAGTCCGTCATTCATAATCCAGCCGTCGTCCATTAGAGAATATCCGCGTCCATAATCCAAAGACCTATTCCATTTCCATATAACAGTATTAGCACCAAATTCAAAAAGACAATCATAGTATACATAAACATAGGCTTGTTTCCTGCAAGAGAGAAGCGGTCAACAGTTTTCAATGATGCCGGCAAGACATCATGATGTTCCAAAAATATCAAATCCGTATCGCTGATCAGTATTCTTAATCCATAATATTCGTTATAGCAAGCTTAATACAAGATGTGGACACTTGAGCAACTAAGAAAATCTAGTGTGATTGTAACAGCAAATTGCCTCTCATTCAGTAATGTGGTGATGAATATATATATTTGGGTATAAAGTAACGTGGCTATGAATATACATGTGGTGATGAATATACATGTAATGATGAATCTACATGTGGTAAGTTTAATATGTTTAGTAGCATCTGTTTTTTTCTGTGATATACCTGAAAAAGACACCGATAAATAATGGCCAAAGTATGAGTTAATTGTGAACTATTCAAGGGCGGATCCAGCGAAAGTTCATAGTGGGGGTGGGGGGTCGACTATCACAGCCCAATAGGCGAGGGTCCAGGGGCCGCCTAGGCCCCGGAAGCTCCGGGGTCCTAGATCGCCGGAGATGGGTTCTAAGCATTTTCCCGGAAATAAATCTGCACAAAATGTATGCAGATTTATGGGTCTAATTTTCACGCTTGTTTCGCATTTATGAGCACGCATCGATAGTAAAAAATCTCACTTCATCGAACATTAAAACGAGTACGTATAGTGATACGATTCATTTACACAAAATGAAAATAACGAAATCCTCACAGCCCAACAGGCGAGGGTCCAGGGGCCGCCTAGGCCCCGAAAGCTCGGAGGTCCTAGATCGCCGAAGATGAGTTCTGAGCCTTTTCCCGGAAATAAATCTGAATGCAGATTTATGGTTCTATTTCACGTTTGTTCCACATTTAAAAGCACACATCGATATTGAACAAATTACCCCTCATGTCTGAATCCATTTGACTTTCTAGTTATATTTAACACATACAAACAGGCGCAACTGGCGAGGGTCCAGGGGTCGCCTAGGCCCCGGAAGCTCTGAGGTCCTTGATCACCAGATATGCATTCTAAGCGTTCTAACAAAATGTATGCAGATTTATGGTTCTATTTTCACGCTTGTTTCGCATTTATAAGCACCCATCGATAGTGAAAAATCACACTTCATGGAACATTAGAAACCAATATGATACCGATACGATTCATTTACACTAAGCAAAAATAAGCGAATCCTCAGCCTAACAGGCGAGAGTCTAGGGGCTGCCTAGGCCCCGGAAGCTGTGTCTTAGGTGGCTGGAGATGCGTTCTACGCATTTTCCAGGAAATAAATCTGAACATTATGTATGCAGATTAATGGTTCTATTTTCACGATCTCTCTCTCAATTTTTTTTTCAGATTTCATTGGGGGGTCCGGACCCCCCGTAGATCAGCCCTTGCTATTAAGTAGAGGCATTCACTGTAATTTTGATCTACATAGATTATATATTGTGTTTTGTAGGGTTGATCAATTTGATCCACTGATCTGCTGATCGATTTGATAGTTGGGATCATCACATCCCTGAGTACTGTCATCGTTGAATAAACCCTACTCATTACACAACAAGTACCTCTTCGACTTCCATTACTGAATGAGAGGCAATTTTCTGTTACATGATGATGATGCTTATGCAAGTATATGTATATGCAGTCATTATAAATAGCCAAAGTCTGCATGCAGTCTCCTGTGCACTGTTCTTCCAGATCTTGTCCGTCCTGTGATAATAGAACCTGTAAGTTCATCATCTCCTCTTCTTCTTCATGTCCTATCACATGGGTGACATCGAAAAACTGTCACTATCCTGAACATTTTCTTCACTACCAGAATCTTTACTGGTAGTAGAATGTAATATGACAGTTTGAACGCAGGGAAGCCGGGAAGCCGATGACATTTACCGATGGCGATATCTCGGGAACTAAGAATGATAGCGACTCGCGGTTTACGGCGTCGTATTCCTCTCGTATAGATGCGCGATAAATGTCCTATACAATTTTATCGCCCGACGGTATCTTTCGCCGCAATTAGACGATAATCGGTATCACGTGATTCGGCGATTTCTCGGGAAATAAGCGACATACGAGCTCGCGGTTTGCGGCGTTGTATTCCTCGTGTAGGGGTCTACCGTAAAGCTCCTATACGAATTTATCGTATCTCCGTAAGTTTCCACGCTATTCGGCGTCGAAAACTTTTTCTTTGTAGCTTACCACGAATACTTCCCTAAGGTGTCATTACGACGACGCTTGTACCCGTGGACACGTGTGACTGATCACTTCTCGCGGTGTTCACAAGTGCCTATCGAACCATACGAAAATATCTTATTTTAGAAACAATATTATAGTAATTCCTCCTCATACATAGGTTAGTAGGTCAAGTTGACGTGATATTCCTGTCAAAAGGTCACTTCCGGTCACGGTACGGCCCAACAAGAGTTATCTTCCCCTACATATCGGTCTGTTAAGCCTTATCCTAACGCCCTAGCATACCAGTTTTTCTTTCTGGGCAAAAACCCTGGTTCTATTTATAGATCACTCGCAAGTAGTAGACAACGGGGAGTTTCGAAGGTGCAATGAAGGGCCATTTTCCTCAGGACTACCTGGTAGAATTACCTTAGCGTATGTGAGGAGGAGGAGGAGGAGGAGGAGGAGGGAGGAATGAGGAGGCGGAAGAGAAAGAGTGAGGAGGAATGAGGAGGAGTGTGGTGGTGGTGGTGGAGGAGGAGTGTGGTGGTGGTGGTGGTGGAGGATGTGTCTGTGTGTATGTGTGGGTGTGTGGTGGTGGAGGAGGAGGGGGAGGATGTGTGTGTGTGTGGTGTGTGTGGAGAAGGAATGAGGAAGAGGATGTGTGTGTGTGTGTGTCTGTGTGTGTGTGTGGTGGAGGAGGAGGAGGAATTATATGACTAGTATAAAATAGAGACAAGACAATACGAAGATTACTAAATAATCGCTTTATTCATCATAGCACTGCACAAATAATGAGCGAAAACTGCTTATATAAAATACATCTCCATTGCGGGTATCATTTCGACATCTAGCCTTCCATTCAATGTTTATGTACGAATATTTCCACTGGGGTCTTTATTCGGAGTCCTCGCTATCACCGGCATCGATCAACTTATCGAATAAGCATTTCCGCATCTTAATCGTCTGTTTGAGTGCTTCCTCGTAGTCTATGTCGTATATCGTTTGCAGACGCCTCGTTGTTTTCAAGATCTCGTTATGAATATAATCGGTTTGTAGCTTTTGCATGTTCACGAGGAGATTGCAGTATTTTTGACGTAAAGTCTTCATCATCGTTGGAGTATAATCCTCCATAGCATTTGCACCAGACTCATCCTCCTCGTAACCTTGGCTTGTATATCGCTGTTTTCTCTCGTCAATGTCAACCCTACAATCTCTCGCGATAGGTTTACCGAACATGTTTTTCCACACATTATATTTAACCCGTTTCCGCAAGTGGGTAGGTAGATCTATTTCCCCAGAATGGTTGAGTTCGTCATCTGAACGGTATTTTCTCTTTCGTCGCTCCATTTCATTCCCGCTTCTATGGATCATCTGCGTCTGCTGGGACTCGTCATCATTTTCATTCCGTTTGAACCACGGTGGATCCGTCTTCGTATATAATCCCTCTCCCACTTGTTCATTCCTCTTAGCGGACCATGTCGGATCGTGAGATGGTATGCGTTGAATTTGAGTTGATGGATTACGAATTGAGGCTGGATGAGGTGGCAGTTCTTCCTCTTTCACGAGTTCCTCATCGCCTGATATTACATTGGTAGACAGTCTGTCATTTTCCGCTGTATGGGGTTTTAAATCGATGAACAGATATCCGTACGGACGAGATGTGACTTCGCGAAATTTTGCCATGAAATGTGTCGTATCCCGAGGAAAGATCCGTCTCCCGAACGTGCTAATTTGCTGTCTATCAATAGGATTATTGAATAGAACGAAATACTGGCAGTTCAGCGTGTAACGAAATAACTGTTTCATGTTGTTTTACAGAGACATGAGTGAGACGAGGTAACGTCACAAACATCATCACGCCACAATCATCAATTATATGGCCAAACATATATTACTGTGTCGAGGTAAATATTACAAGTTATCTGATGTTATCTTATATACAGTATTGTGATTCTCATGTCCTATCTGGGCGTTGTGATCAACTAACACATATATTACATTCTATTCATCAATAATCGGAGCATATTATATGAAGGACAAGAAACTGGGCCTCATAACGTGGAGTATTCCACTTTTCCGTCAATGACGATGGTGGTCGGCTTTGCTAGATATATCTAGAAACTTTCAGAGATTCTGATTTGTCCTTGGTATAACGTATAACCACTCGATGAAACAGATCATGGGGTCCGTGATGTCCATTGCATAACGTATAACCACTCGATGAAACAGAACATCTGATGGTCCGTGTTTTCTCTTGTATAACGTATAACCACTCGATGAAACAGATCATCAAAAGGGTCTGTGTTGTCCATTGTATACCCGGTAGGCCTACGTATAACCACTTGAAACTTCATCAAATGGTCCGTGTTGTCCATTGTATAACATATAACCACCCGATGAATCAGTCCACTGTATGACGTATTTGATGAAACAGATGATCAAAGTTTCCGTGTTGTCCATTGTATAGCGTATCGACCCTTATGAAAATTTACCATAAAAATCTATAGTTGAAATCTATAGATTACTATCGATTTTGTGGTACTTTTGCGGATTTACTACAGCTGAAATTCTATAGCTAACTACAAATTAACTATAGCTTACTACAAATTAACTATAGCTTACTACAAATGAGCTATAGCTTACTACAAATGAACTATAGTTTACTACAAATGAACTATAGCTTACTACAAATGAGCTATAGCTTACTACAAATGAATTATAGTTTACTACAGATGAACTATAGCTTACTACAAATGAATTATAGTTTACTACAGATGAACTATAGCTTACTACAAATGAATTATAGTTTACTACAGATGAACTATAGCTTACTACAAATGAACTATAGCTTACTACAAATGAACTATAGCTTACTACAAATGAACTATAGCTTACTACAAATTAAATATAGCTTACTATAAATTAACTATAGATTACCATAAATTAACTATAGCTCTCTATGCAATTTTGTAGTATCTATAGCTTCATTACTTTAGATAGAACACTATAGATTTTGATGGAAATCAAAAGCGTTATAGAATAGTAGAATATATATTTTGATAGAAAACTATAGATTGATAGCTTCCCTTTGGACTTTGAGCTTTGGACTGGGTATTTATATTACATCCTCAATACTGAACAACATTGTAGAAAACTATAGATTGATAGCTTCACTTTGGACTGGGTATTTATTACATCCTCAATACTGAACAACATTGTAGAATAATCTATTTCAGAGAATGACAACGCCCTGATAACACAACGAAAATAACACAATAATTTCTTATATAATACTATATTTATTCTACTAGCACTGAATCGCTCCATACAACATCATAAAATGCACAAAATGTCCAAACACTTCGTTAATGTAAAAATACTACTTCTTTAATTGCTTCGAAGAATTGTTCAGCTTCAGGCGAATAGGTGGTTTTGATGTCCGCTTCTCTCTTGTCGGGGAATACTCTATGAGTTTCAACTGGAAGGAGAATAGAAAGACAAATTTTGAGTTGGCAAATTATTTAGTATACACTTCAAATGGACATTACTGCAAGTCTGAACTTGTTGACAACGGCATTTGATTACAGTAATTGAATTTAATTAAGTTATTATGAAGGAACCCATATTATTATTACTACTGTGTTCTTGTGATGGGTAAGAAATACTTACCAATATTGAAATGAATGTCGTCTTTCTCCAATTAAATCATCGGATGATCCAGTTGATGGATCTGGTGATGAGGGTGATGGCGTATGATGGGGCAAGGGTTCGGATGTTGATGGTGTCAGCAGCTGACGTGGTTCTGCTGGGCGAGTCTATGTCTGACGTGATGCCACCTTCTTCATTGTCTTCACCGAGGTCTTGATTTCATCAAATACAGATGGCAGTTCTGTGAAATAAAAGATACAAAATGTGTACTGACAATTGGATTGATAATATTCAGTCAGAATGTTAATAGTCATAAATTGCAGAATCATGTTGACAAAGGATCAACAATGTTTTAAAACTTTAAAATCTCATTAAATTATTATTTACTAAGATTAATTACATTAAATGATTATTTACAAGTGATCGCTTGTTAACCATTAAAATTCTGTGTCATTTAATATGCATTTTAATGGTTAGCAAACTTGCAAAAACTCAAATTTTAAATCTTACCAGTAAATGTAGATAATGCGACTTTCAAAGACCTGTTTTCTGACTTCAGAGACTGGTTCTCCGCTCTCAGCTCTTCAACTTCTTTCTGCAGAGCCATCAGGTCTGCTCGGTTACTAGAATCCTACAAAGAAGAAGAAAACCAAAATCAATAGGCCCCACATCCACATATTTTGTCCACATTGAGAGAAATTTGGATTAATATTATTAGAAATAGTTATCTGAAAGGGAGCAGTAAAATAGATTAGACAATTCATGAGCAATGTTCTCAATAGTCAAAATAATGAATTATTTGATAATAGCCTAGGGATTTAGCTGAATAGTCCTGATAGTTGAATTTATACTTACTTCATCTGACACGTCTTGAACAGGTGCCACTGGAAGTTTTTTTAACTTCTAAAGGATGTTGTTTGACTCATTCTTTTAGGCATCACGAACTGTCTTGCTCATCTTCTTTGTAGGCTCTGTGATCTCCTGTGGGGAAAACAATTATTAACATATCATATCGTGATTTATTTTGAAAATAAATTCACCAATTTTCAACTCAATTCTGACATGGCCAAACAATTGTTTGTAGGACTGTTTATTTATTCATATGAAGTAATCAACAGGACATTTGAGTAACCAAACAACCTGGAAATTCTAATAAATGACATTTTTCAGATAATGTGTAAAACTGGATGATAGCATATACTGCAGTAGACGACCCCCCCTCCCCACCCAACAAGGGTGAAATTATCAAAATTGAAAAGTACACAAATGGGGTACAACATGTATTAAAGCTTAGGCAACAAGACCATTTTACGTTTATATTGATATACAAGAGGCATACAATGGAGTGTTCGATGATGAACAATGGATGATACTAACCATAATTTGTCACATCATATAGTTCAGCCCTTAACTGGATAAAAAGTTCAGGTTGTCAGGAATAGTACACACCACTGGTACATTTGGCCTACTCCGGAACTGGGCAAAGTTGTGTTGTAAGCGTATTTGTATTCTTTCACCAGAATCCACAGTGAAGCTGTGAACATAATAAAAACATCATTGATAAACTGTTCATTATGGTGTGGTGAGGAGAGATGCAATTTGACAGGACAGGAAGCTCAGACTGTGAAACCGACAGTATGAAATGAAAGCCAGGACTTGAAAGAATCACAAATTACTGTTATCAATTCATTCATATGTTATGTCAAGTTTTTCAAGTAAACATCGGAAATGGCTTGTCTATTGAATCTGAGGAAGTAGGCTTGTGTCTACGAAAGCTCTTGTTGAAATAAACTAGTTAGTCTCAAAGGTGCTACCTTTTGTTTATTTGTCTATTGAAGGTAGATGTTCACAAATATACCAGTACAGGAAATGACACATTGAGATTGTAAAAACATCCCCTTCAGGTTTCTTACAATGAACTATGCAGGATCAGTCTCCCAGCATGGTTAATCCCTTACACAACAGGCCACTAAGAGAAACTGATCTATTCTTGTGAGGTTCACAGGTTATTTCAATCAACAAAATATACATGTCTGTTCAGCAATTGAAAACATCATAATAAATACAATTCTCTGCTATTAAAATATATGAGTTTTTTTATATTAGTTCAGATGGATTTCATTTAAAGTGGAAATCTGCAATTTCTAATAAGATCAATCATTTCTATGGGTGAAATTTTATGTTCGCTTATTTCTGAAATTGGCAATTATCCCAAGGTCAAGCTCAGAGCCACAACAGTAGAGCCTACTCCAATTTTATTTGTGATATACTGTTTTAGATATGTGATGTTCAATAATACTGCAAACTGACATTCTCTACGTAAATGCAATTGATATACAAAAGTAATATATTATATCTGTTGTCAATATATTCGACATTTATATATTTTCATTTTCAAATTTGTTTATGTTCACTTGATCAAGGCTTCCGTCAAAAGGCCAAAAGCTCATGCATTAAATTGCATTTATGTGGAGACACCCAGGCTTTGTAGTCATTTATTTATATTTCGAGAATGGTACACATACATTCAACGTAGTCAATGAGCGTTCAAAGTTGGTAAGGTTAGACAGCATTTTATATCTAAGGTTAATTACACTGGGCTTAATAAAATCAATAAATCAATAAAACTATATGCCTAACTATCCTACCCATAGATTAGAGAAGACGAGAAAATCAACCAACAAGCCACCTTTCCTTCATAAACCAGTGAGATAAATCAATCTTTTCAAGGAAGTATAATGTTTTGGTTGTTTACAGTGTAATATACAAACCTGACAAAGTTATTTATATAACTTAATATATTTTAAACTATTCCAAAATATTCTAGACTTAACAAATGGAGCACTATTACAGCTTGCAAATAAAAAACATGTATTAAAGGCCCTATCAATTGTTCAGTTTTCAAATGTGCAAATCTTTTTCACACTTTAGTGTTGGCGTAAATGATCACTTTAGAATGCTATTTTAGCCTACAAGTTGCAAAAGGTACTTACCATCAATCTCAATCAGTACCATCAGCCATAGATAATCGGAAATATGACTTTTACTGTCTCCAAATCATTAAGCTGATAACTGCAAAAAACATGGAAACATTCGGCCGCCATCTTTGTTTTTCTCTGTGCAGCGCCACCTAGTGTCAGTGTCAAGAAGCAGAGTTACCTCCCTCCATTCAGGGTAGAGAGACTTTGTAAATATCATTCAAATTGGGAAACCATTTAAAAAATGCACACCGACCTATATTTGTTCTTTGTTTTCCCCCCATATTACACAATTATGACTGCAACAACAAGCATTATTCAAAAAGTGAATGACTTTGATTTACCACCAGCGGACATCCTTAATTCAATTTTAATTAAAACTTTAATTCAAAACAATCAAAATTTAAAAACTTCATACATTTATTCCAATTTTAATAAATTTCCGATTAAGATTATCAGTGAATTCAATTTGAGTTAGAATATTTAAATTTTAGTTTTCAGTGACCTTGCATTTGTTTGGATATCGAACTATGATGGATGGCAATTAGATTTTTTTGTCAATTTTTATTAGCATTTCCTAAATGACATTTCAAAATACTTCACAGTCAAATATCAGCATAACGATAGAATATTCATAATATTGAAAATAAAATTAATCCTTCAATTCAAGTGTAACTTAGTTTATTGAAAATATCAATCATGAGTTTGTATTAAATTCAAGTTAAAATTTAAGATAAATTTCATATGAAACTACCAAAATTGATATTTGATGCCTCATGAGCAGCAGATTGGAGATTGGTGGTACAAAATCTCTCCCTCCAACTACGAGCAGTCAAATATGGAGAACATTACTTGGGTGTTGTGGACTGATATTGAATCCTATTTGATCATATTAAATTGCAAATCCTATAAGATCTGGATCATATAGGGTCCAAAATACTACACTTGTGTTGTGGTTATGATGCTTTGGGATTTATTAGTATAGCGCAACTCTGTAGTACAGTAAAACACTGTTATAGTGAACACTATACCGGCAGTGTAGTATAGTGTAGAAACCACAAAATAATACAATTGTGGTATGCTTATTTTTTTATTTTTAACAACTCTGTAATACCGGTACAGTAAAACCTGGCTGTAGTAAACACTACACTGACACTGTAGTAAACTATAGAAACCACAAAATACTACAATGTGTTGCAGTTTGTAGTATAGCTCAACACCACTGTCTCACAGTAAACACTGCTGTAGTAAATACTACACGGACACTGTAGTAAACTGTAGAAACTACAAATTACCACAAAATACTACACTTGAGTTGTGGTATGCTTTGGTTTTTGTAGTATTTTAAAGCACTGCTGTAGTAAATACTACAATGACACTGTAGTAAACTGTAGTAACTATAGAGTACCACAAAATACTATACCTCATCTATAGTTTACTACAAAATACCTCACTTTACTACAAGTTTGCTGTAGTATTTTGTGGTAAAGTGTGG